>LOND01001401.1:36295-51919 GCA_014220965.1 Paragonimus kellicotti | reverse complement strand
TGTACCCTTGATACGTCACTCACCGGTTTACCAGCATTATCACGACTACTTGGACTTACAGATAATCTTGAGTTTCAGTATTCCCGCAATTTCAGACGGCCGAATATGTGCATGCATGCCCTCGTCGAAGGGGCTACGGTTGCTTCAGTTGCATTTGGACTGACCTGTTTCCTTTGAGAGTGCCTTTAGGTTCGGGTGGGTTGCGACGTATCCGGTCTTAAAAAGGGAGTGACGGCTACACGCCTAACCGATTCCAAGAAAAATAGCATCTCCTCGGGTATCTCAGGCCGTACTAGATTGTCATGATAACCGGGTGGACCGATGGACCATTTGTAGTTAGCCATTTCTGTCAAATGTGCATTTAACATGACGTTGATATAGTACGAATTCTGTACAATGGAATGTTGATTCTAGTAGAGTTTCGACTGGACTGCAATTAGGGCCGGAGTTAATCCGGCTGAGATGTTTGTTCTTATCGATTATTGTTCACGAAGTTCCAACAGTTATTGTTGAGCTGCCTTGTGTTCTTTTGGTTTATACAGATGTGAGTGACGCCGTAGTCCCTCGATACGTGTGTATTGCTGAGATGACCTAAGTGATGTGAACTATGGCATGTTGCCTTATATGCTTCCATAGCTACCTCCGTTGTGTGTTTGTTTTTACTCGATGCATAGTTTTCAGCCATCATTCGTTGTCCTCCCCGTTTTTTCAGGTATCGGATCGATTTGACGCCAAATTGATAGTGTTAGAGTGCAAATCAATTATGTGTCCGGGGTTCACTGCTGTCCTTCACATCCACTCCACAGTCAAAGAAGTACGATTACTTAAAATCATCTGTCGGATCGACAAAAAAACCAATCAGAAAACCGCTATTCGTCCGCGTTTCATCAAGCAGGATGATGCTGCAGTAGTACGCTTTGAGGTGGGTATGGGTTACTGTCTGTCGCTCAGCTTAACGAGCTTTTCGGTTGTTGCTTTTATTTCAGGCGCTTTCTGCCAGTTTTCCTAGGTTCACTGTTGTTTAACTCGAGGCAGTGTTCTCCGTCCTGCAGACAGGTGAAATGTTTACGAGCGTCTTAATCGGATACTCAATACACTGTTGCTCTAGTAATTTGGACCCCCCTTCCTTATATATACTGCATTTGGTGACACTGCATATTTCCTTTCCACTTGGTAGCGATTCTGTTTGTTGGCGACAAGGTTCCATATTCCCGCTATGCGACTTCGCTCAGTAAACATGACGCACGCTTGCGACCGTAGATCTATGCTTGAGAAGCAGTCGGCCGAGTACTCATCCCTTTTTAATCGTTATGTTGTCCACGTCAAAAGCTAGATGATGAACGTTCTTTATGGTTATCAGGCGACAATCGAGATATCTTCCCACAGTATAGGATAATATATCTTCTAAGTGTGCTTTCACACTGTTTGGTCGCCTGCATTCCAATCCAGTAATTTCCACAATATAGATGCGTACCATCTGGTCACCTCGTTTTTGCGTGCAACCTACCCAACTGGCATGCAACCAGTTGTATCTGGTTTTGTAATTGACTTCAGCCACTGTTCTCCAGTCTTTATCTTGCGCGTACACGTCTCATGGGAGATCCGGTTGTTACCGTGACCTCCCAGCATTTTCTGAATAAATGACCAATACCAAGATAAGCCAGATGGGCACATGCCATAGTCGTATTTTTGTCCCAACCCCACTTCACCGAATGTGAACAAGTTTATCTCGTGTTAGTACAGACCTGCGCCACCCTTTCATGGGGTTGTGGGTCGGTTGAACACATAGCCAATGTCTGTAATTCTAGGAACACTAAAGCTTGTACGGCAAAGTTGTGTCTGAAATTCTTCAAATTGGTTTGCCATACTCGACGTATCCTTTCTCTCAACAACATACAACGGAGGAGTGTTATTTATCTGTCAAGTCGACGCGATTGATTGGTGATAAGTGAACCATCTTTTTCACATATGGTCTCACTTACACCGACTCGACGACCAGTACAACCACGGATCAGGGAAAAAAGCCTTCTACAATTTCCAGATAAAAAGGCTCACTGAGTTCCAAAGCGCGACAGTGCTTGCTTGCTTGAATCCCAGAAATTGGTTACTTCTGTATTACCGTACTTGGTACATCGAGTAAAACCTGCAGGCGCAGAATCAGAAAAGCGTTGCGTATTCGTCATATCGACATACGCTCCAACGGCCAGTAGTTCAAGTGCTACCGTGAATGCGTTCCATGGCACCCTCATGAACCCTTCCAAAACGACCAAATACTCAGTCATACTGTTACTGCCAAGCGATTTAAATGTCCAACTTGATTTTCCTTCTCTAAATCAGAAGTGGCTAGGCTGTATGTTCGGTGTCCGAGAGAAACGCGCCGACGATAGCCTAAGACTTACAAAAATGAACGTCTCACGATATCTGTATCTCGAGTACCGCATTTCAACATAGGAGAAGGCATTATATGACGTGGACATAGATCAATCATATCGCAGTGATTTTCAGAAGGCCCTACTCCGTTAACGACTGTCGTGCATTCTGGACCACCCACGTGTATTCGGGTCATCATGGTGTGCGTGCCAGTTCTTTCAATCGTTTGCTCAGGTGGCGTAAAAAACGCCCATCTGACTGCTCTGACTAACAAATCATCCAGATCAATTGAGACAAGGGAGCCTAACGAACGCCGGAAACAAATCACGGTAGCTGTGAAAAGTTGCAGTGATGATGTATATTTTGAAGGAACTGTTCAGTCACGGCAGAACTGGATTTCTCCCATGCCACTGATCTGTTGAACAGGTATCGCTCAACCACCCATACGTCCCTGAATTTGTCGGCGACTCTCAATAACTGTAACGCAAGCTGACTAAAGGCATGTGCTAACACCTCCAGCGTCTGAAAATTTGAAACCTTGAGTTCCTCAGAGTCATTTGAATTGAATAGTCAGAAGGCACAAATGATATGAATTCATTTTGCGAACTTTCGTCAGTTGTAAACGTGTGACTAGCATGAAAAAACAACAGGACTCAAATGAAATGGTTAAAAGTATAAATTCAGCTGGATCATAAATGATACTTACAGCTAAACCCATGACAAGTGAATATTGACAGTCAGTTGTTTTTGTGCGCATTGGACCGACAGTCGACGGCGAGTCAACAGTGCTTTGAAATACTTGAGAATTTGTGAGTTGTGAGCGTTCATCAAGACCTTAAACGAAGATGCGATATTGACACTGTGACCTGTAGTCGATAAGTGCCTTGCAATGGATGAAGCGGCGTTTCGTCCTCGCTGAGTGTCACTCATTAGCGGGTGAGTTAATGCAATTCTCAACCACTTTGGGGTGTGCTCCTTGGCTCTGGTTTCAAGTGTTCTTTCTGTTCTGCCAACGTATGTCTTTCCGCAACTCCAGGATACTTGATAGCTACAATGGCTGGCAGAAAATGTAGTTTGCTTTTTGACCGGGATTAGAGGTAACCTAGTCGTTTGTGAGAGCAGGACAAGCTTTGCTGCATTATACACACGTTTCAACGCGGCACTGATCATCTTTCCAAAGGTGTTCATCAAACTATCACCTTTGAAGGGGAGTTTGATGCAGACAGTCTTCCTAGGTACTTCAATTGTTGCATTTTCTGCAGGAGTAAGTTTACGCCATTTCCGAATGAAACGTTCCGCGAAATTGTTAGCACAAACGGTTTCATGCAACACTGTTTGCTCCTGCGAAAATATTCCTGACGCTCTGTAAAACATTGTACCTACTAGTGACCTTTTATGTGCAACGGGAACAAAACTCATGAAGTTCATGTTTTATGTTGTCTATGTTGGCCTACTGTGCACTGAACGTTCAGTAAATCCGTATGAATGGCCTCCCACCAGAATGTCCAAGAAGGATAAATTGTTCTCATTTTCGTACTCGACCGTTACTGAGAGACTTGGTTGGATTGTGTTAAAAGCATGAACTGTTCTTTCTACTTGTTCCTTGTCTTGTCCAATCAAGAACATGTCGTCGACATACCGTTTGTAGAGTTTCAGTTCGTCCACAACCGGAAGTAGTGCCTGTTCAACTTTGACATGAATACATAATCTAAAACAAGACTGAGTGGGCTCCCCTTGGTTACACTGTCTATTTGTTGAAAGCCTTTACCCGATAAAATTAAACCACACTTTCGCTGCAGAGTATAAGTAAACGTTTCAACTTGTCAGCAGGGATTGTAAGACAAACAGAGTTGGATCAAAGGATATCATATGTGAAACCCGTCGTTTCACGAAGTGGTACATTTGTAAATAAAGAACTGACATCAACAGAACACACAAACAACACTGGACGCTATTTCGCGTTCTGCTAAGTACTTCGGAATGCGCTTTGCAGCCTCAAAATGCAAAGTGCTTCTGCAAGATTGTTGTGATCACGTAGATTTAATGTTAGATAATGAAGTCATGGAGATTGTTGACCGGTTTGTATACCTGGGAAGCTGCATCGGCGGCGGCGGAGGTGTAGGGAATGAAATAGAAGCGCGTATTTCCAAGGCTAGGGCGGTGTTCGCTAATCTGAGACACCTATGGCGACAGAGAGGTATTTCTCTGAAGCTTAAGGGTCGCGTATATCAGACAACAGTGAGGGCTGTATTACTTTACGGCAGCGAAACCTGGCCGCTCAGGGTAGAGGACGTGAACCGTCTCCAGGTATTTGACCACCTGCCTTCCACCGAATGCCGGAAGTGGCGGATGCCTAAATAAATGGCCAATAACTCTCTACCGAACGTGCTATAGCGGGATTCCGCGGGTTGTAAACGTTTGGAGAAGAAAGCTAAAGGTTGCCATTGCTTTCCAACGAACTGCTGTAACACAGCACCGACAGCTGTGTCAGAAGCGTCGGTTACAATTGACAAGTGGTGCGTTCGGATCAGGATGAGCAAGGAGAGCTAAGTCGGCGACCGCATCCTTGAGCTCAACGAACGCAGTGCGCGCAGCCTCGGTGAACTGGAATTTGCGTTCACCTCCACGGAGGAGATCGGTCATTGGCTGCATTATATGCGCACAGTGAGGTATGAAACGTCGGTAGTAGTTGACCAGACCACTAAAACGACGAAGTTGCTTGAAGGAATTTGGCTCGGGGTATTCACGGATGGCTTTCACCTTATCCGTGAGTGCAGCGATTCCATTTTCTGAGATCTTGTGACCCAGAAACTGTTTTCTTACTTAGTTCGCTCTTAGTGGAGTTAACTGTGACACCAGGATTGATCAAAACTTTCAACAGAGTGCGAACATGCGTAGTGTTCTTCTTCTGGAGAACTAGCAACCAAAATATCATCCAGATAGGGGTAAACAAAGTCCAAACCGCGAGTCACTTCATGAATGAAGCGTTGAAAAGTTTGAGCTGCGTTGCTCAAACCAAATGGCATTCGAAGAAACTCGAAAAGGCCAAAAGGGGTTATAACTGCGGTCTTGGGTATATCTTCTTTGGCTACCGGAATCTGGTGATAAGCGCGTATCAAATCTATCTTGCTAAATATGGTTTTCCATGTAAGCAAGTAGTTAAATCCTGCATATGCGGGATTGGGTACTTGTCAGGGACGGTTGCTTTATTGAGCCCGCGGTAATCACCGCATGGGCGCCAATCACCTGACTTTTTAGGGACCATATGCAGCGGTGAGGCCCATGGACTCTCGGAAGGGCGTATTATCCCGAGTTCAAGCATGTGCTCGAACTCTGCCCTGGCGAGTTTAAGTTTGTCGGGAGCCAACCGGCGAGGTCGTGCGGAGACGGGGGGTCCCTTAGTGCGGATGTGCGGACACTAGAGGTCACTGTTGGGATATCGTTCGATGAGCGAACGAGCTGTGGGAACTCAGTGAAGAGATCCACAAATTGCCTAGGGGCGGCGGGATGGGCATATATGGGTGTTATGGCCGCAACTGTTGCGTGCGTGCCAGGTATGCTTAGTTTGGTGCTGGAATCGATTAACAGACGGCGTCTCGTATCGACCAGCAGGTCGAAATGCCGAAGAAAATCGATGCCGATTATGGCGAAAGGTACCGCGGCAATTGTAAACACCCAGCGGAATGTCCGCCGGAGGCCTAGATTAAGAGTTAAAGAACGCTGCCCATATGCGGTTATAGGAGTTCCATTTGCAGCACGGAGCTGTGGGCTGCATGGATTCGGCACCTCGTCTTTTGTGGACGGAAACACGCTAACCTGCGCCCCGGTATCAACCAGGAACGTGTGTCCGGTTTCTACATCCTTTACGAAGATGAGGCGACAGGGAGAGTCAGCGCCGACGGCATTGTTTGCCGGTAAGAGTTCGGCTGTTGAGTTTGCATCGCCTTGATGACGCATAGGTGCAAGGTTCAGTGCATCGCTTGGCTCGGTTGCCAAAACGTTCATGGTACCAACAGCAGTCAGTTTTTGACCGCGGTGTGTGTCGCCTAGATGATAAGCCAGGTCGGCAACTTGAGGAACGACTTGAAGAAATTTTGTTCAAATCATGTCGCAAAGCTGTGATTTCTGCTTTTAGAGCCTCAATGCCTGTTGGACCACGTTTTGTGTTAACCGAATTGTCGAGACCCCGCATGAATGGAGTGTGGTACACTCAAGCAACTCAGTAGCGGTTGAAAACGCTCCACTACTTGATCAGCGATTTTCGCTGTTTCGGCAAGAGTCTGTGAACGAGCAACGGAAACTATTGCTTGCGTTTCTTCTGGTAATTTGCTAAGCCAGAGCTCCCTGATGAGGGATTCGTCCATGTGCGAGTTGCCGATGAGTTGCTGCATCTCTGCTAGCAATGTTGTAGGGCGTTTGTCGCCCAGCTTAAGGTCGTGAAAAAGTTGTTGCACTCGGGTCTTTTCAGAGGGTGTGCCCGATTGATAACTGCCTTTTTAAGGTATCGTACTTATGCTCTATCGGTTGGCTTACTATAACATCGCGAAGCTGTATTGTGACTTCACTCGGAAGCCTGGCTAACAACTGACAGAATCTTGTTTGATCAGACAAAATCCCGTTGTTGTAAAATTCTGCTTCTAAGTAAACAAACCACAGAAGAGGGTCCATTTCCAAAAACGGAGGGACCACTAGCGCATTAGTACCGATGAAGGGGCTGTCAACGTGCTTAGGTAACGTTTCAGACATTGGGTAGTGATTACACGGTTATGAGCTGTCAAGAACTAATTAAACCGAATTGAGAAAATATATAAATGAATATATCTTGGACGTATACACGAACAGAGAAAAACAACTGATTACGCGTACGTCAAAAAAAAATGCAAGTATGCAAAAGAACGGTGACTGTAGCGGAACGTTAGAAAATTACGGGCTCACCGATTGTTGGGACGAGTCCAACAGAAAACCACTCAGTCAGCACGTTGACCCCCGTGTATTGGTATCGACCCATCGAAAATGAAGTGTATAGAGAAATACGTTGGGCTGGCGAGGACGCGGAGCGAGTTGTTATTTTAGCCCCGGGACGGATATTACAAAATGGATGGCTTGACTAAAACAAAAGTAGGTAAAAACCAAAATCATCAAAAATGTACAATTGAATGCGACTGTATAAAATATTACTTTATATAGCCGCTACATGGGGTACCCGAAAATGCAGTCCCATTGAAAGTGCTTCCATCTGAGTTCGTGGTAATGCAGCAGATGATAGATTGAGAATATGCCTAAACAGGTCTCTTGAAAATTATTGACTAGCTGGTTAACCCCTCAACTGTTACTGTAGTTTTTTCATCGTATTAGCTTGAGTACTGTTCACTGTCATTTTACAATGATTGGTGAGTCGAATGTATGATCCAGGTGGCATCTCATCTATCGAATGCGAAACTTTCTTGTGTATCTGTTACAATTAGAGCAACTTTTGTTGAGCATAGTCGACAAATGACATACACAGACGTTCCAGGTTTGGACGGCTAACGCACAACCTGCTACGTTCCAGTAACTTCTCGTATCCAGTGGGAAAACGGTGACAGGACCGCAAAAAAATAATCCGAATACGTTCAACCGCTATCTTGTATTTTATTCTAAACAATCTATTAGAATCGACAGCATTTGATGGAATAATTGAAAGGGCTGGAGCGAGCCCTTTGTCTAATATTAGCAGAATGTTGCTTTCCTTGAATGGTGGTTGTGCTGGCCGCCGAATCGGTGTGAATCTGTCCATATTTGAAACAGACGGTTCACTCATCACCAACCGGTCGCACTGATCTGACAGATGGGTTGAACACTTCGAAATCCAATTTATCCGTTCCGAAAAGTTATCGACCTAGTCAGCCTTCTGTCGGACACAGTAATAGTTTTAGAGCTTACGTTGTTGTTGTGTAACAGGACCCCAAGTCCATACCCTCTCTTTTCAAAGATAGTGAAGAGAGGTTGATTTTCGAACTGACAGAACTCTTAGACCGTTTGAAAAAGCAAAGTGGTACCCAGTGATTGGTGCTCATCGATGATTATTCTTGCCTTCAAAAAAGACCTAAAGTCCATGTGGCAACCATGGTGGCATAAGTCTAGTCCCTAACGTATCCAAGTTACTCCCTAACCTCATATTACGTACACGCATTAGACTTAGAGGGAGACAGGCTGGATTCCGATTCAGTCAAGGATGTATTGACCAGAGTTTTACTCTGCGACGGGTCTTAGAGCGTGACACTATTACAGGCAACCGGCGGTAGTGGTCTTTTGGACTAAAATATCATCCCCGATTTGGTTACTCATAGCGTTCGCAATGGAATTTCGGAGTTCTCTGGGTTAATGGTATGCTCACTCTGTAACCTGATTTAAGTTCCTGAACTTCCCAAAATGGATTGCATTCCGTTTTGGAACTTCTCCGTACGTGCCCGATTGTGAAATGCATAGGGTTTCCCTCAGTCTCGAATGTGTTGTTAATTGTTGATATTTTTTGGTGTACTTGCCATATCCCCGTGATTTTGTTGGGAGGTTTTTGAACCATTCCTGTTTTATATCGAATTGACACATAACTTCGAAAGTGAAAATCCCGGTTGGACCATGTGTTCTTGCGTTTAGCCAAATGTTCGACCAATCTGTCAGGTTTCCGACAAAAGGCAGAACTGCACACAAGTCATTTGTCTCATGTTTGTTTGCAAATCTACGATGTTGGAGTGAGCATCTTCGTAGTGTCCATAATTGAAGCGTGTCATTTTTGCCCTTTTATTATAAGCAGTGTATCGACTACACAACGGTAATACGACTTCATACTGCCGACAATGGATACTACACTGTCCTCAAGATTGACAACGATAATATGGGTCAACAACAGTCTAAGCGGACTTCTCATGTGAATGCTATCAACATGTCTATAACCATCGATTCGAAGGTCGTATTTAATGTTAGACAACACGGTTGGATAAGCTCTTTCAACTGTGTTGTTTTTATACTAACTGTCAGGTCAGACTGTTCTGTGTGACATCGTCAATTGGTTCGGGCTGCACGTTAATGAACAACGAGCTATTCATCTTGGCCGTCTTCTAGGTTGATCGAATCAACAAGTTCTACTTCCCCGGAACTATTTTTCAATGATGTTTTCACCACTGATTTTTCGGATGGTGTCGACATATTTACCGGTCGCTCTCCTAAGCCATGACATATATGTTATTGCAAAGTGGCCATCGACATTATGTTTCTCGACGAAACTCCGAATTTTTGCTTTTTCTGTTTGCCATACAAGCGAAGTGTTTTTGCCGTTCGTGGTCTAGGTCCTTGCCAATGACTTCACCACTTTTGTAGAAGCTGTTGTATCTCGATGTTTGTTTTATCGATCATTGTCTGAAGCGAATTTGTCTGTCAATAGGGATAAATTTCGTCCCTTGTGTGCCGTCACTTCGTCAGATCGTGCAACTCCAGGTCCTCTATTCCATCGCTAAACTAGTTGACCTTTATGGCTTCTAAGCTTTATCCAATGCGAGTTTATACCTTTCGATGGGTAGGTATTTTCGCCTGGACATGAACACTCTGCATTAGTGTTTTTGATTTACTGAGCGGTTATTCATGTTTTTACAGGATCGTCCCTTTGATTACGTGCTCAGTTGTTCGGTTTATCCTGACAAGGAAAAAACGCGAACACCACCGCTTATTGGAAATGAGTCAGAAACTAAATCAGCGAGGCCCTGAATACATAGGACCAAACAATTACCACATGGCAATCAAGACAGAACGAATCATACGGTACTGCCATTATGACAGTCGTGACGTTAGTACTAATCACATTATGGGGGCGTCAGCAAAAATACGGGAAAGAAACTGTTCAGGTAGAGTGGACATGTTCAGGCGTCCGATCGCACGTTTGCAATCCGGTTGGCTAAGTGGAATGTCACAGATCCGTCGACTCGACAATGAATCTAAGGCAATGTGCACCGAACTATTCCAGCTTCACTTCAAACAGTTAGCGTTCAATTTCACTTACGAGTGTACACAATCTTGAAGATGATACCCCCCGAAACCGGGTCGATCGATATTTCGCGATCCTTCTTGCCTGCCTCCTTAAGAGATAACCTGACGATGTGAAGCATGATTTCATCGTCGCATTACCCTACAAAATCTTGAGTTAATAGGTGGGAGACAGTGCTTCACATACAGCCACCTCTATTGCCTGTGGGCGAAAGCCGCATAGAACTGATGCTTTGTTTGTGAGTGAGGCATCTTAGACAGTGGTATTTACTTGCATTCTCGTCATGATCCCGTTAGTACTGCTTTTCTATTGGGCGGATGTTGAAAGTTGTCGTATATACCTGTTGGTTTTCACGAGACTGACGCAGCTCTTTGCGCATGTGTTCGGGTGTCTGTGGATCGAAAACTAAGTTTTATTGGTCGGTTTATAAGTATGAGTAAAAAGTAAATATAAAGAAATTTGGATGTAGCTACTGATGCGCAGTCGTATCGGCAACGAACGTTGAAACAGCATTCGGACAGATACGCACGTACACTGACCTGCAGAAGTGGGTTCAAAGGGTTGCAAAGAAACATGCTGCGCTGGTTACCTCTCATTTATTCTTTGAGTAGAGGCCTGAAGCTCAGCCGCGACCATTGAGCTGGGGGCGCGTTCCGTTTTGAACAGATCTCGACTGCAAAGTAATTCTTTCTACACAGTATGCCCATTCTATACTGCGGTTTAGCGAGTGGCGTCTTGGGCGTTCACTCTTCCTTACAGATAGGAAACCTGATAAAAAGTGCTCCGGTGTGAGTGAGAATGAGATCTACTCGAAAATGTCTGTAAAACATTTAGACAACCTAATTTTACTGGTCACTATAGATAAGAGAGTGACTCATTTCCGGTGGTGCGTATACACAGACTCAGTAAATATCAAATCTTTTTTTAGGAGGATG
The DNA here is from genome assembly GCA_014220965.1 of Paragonimus kellicotti. Classification (NCBI taxonomy): domain Eukaryota; kingdom Metazoa; phylum Platyhelminthes; class Trematoda; order Plagiorchiida; family Troglotrematidae; genus Paragonimus; species Paragonimus kellicotti. The sequence goes on along the minus strand of LOND01001401.1, from coordinate 40,597 downwards.
GCGGTTGATCTGCCTGTTCGTTTTCAAGTATGGGCAGGTAATAGAGTTCGACATTGTAAAAGACCACAGGGTGGAACATTCCACAAATGCTTTCTTAGGATTTAGGTGATATTTGTGCTTTTTCAGCTGTAGCAACAGTTTATTGACAGTGAAATGTGATCAGAACCTTGGTAGCCGAGTGAAAAATTGGCACGTATGCGGTGCATGATATTTCACAAGTTCCTGTTGGCGCCGCCCATGTTTGTCTTCGAGCTTCACATGTCCGCCCGCATTATTCATTTGAATAGAGTGAAACTTTAACTCCCTAAGTATGCATTCCTCCGCTCGTAACGCCTATGAGCGTGATCCGATGGCCCTTTGACTTGAGCTGTCGTTCATCAGAACAGTGACGTGAAATACTACGGAGGGAAAATTATCAAAAGGAAAAAGGAAAAAATGACTGGTTAAGTTTAAAGGGGTAATCTAGAGATTGTGTGGATGCAGACATGTAATCAACTGCTCGCACAATTCCATATCGACTAACGTTTCAAGCCAGCTGTTTGAATAATCATGAGGGCACCATCCGGGTAGACGACATCTACCCAACTTACTCATGCGCACTTCGTAGTTAATGACCACCTGACGCTTTTGTGCAAATGTCAGTCGTTTTAAACCTTAAGTCGGTACCCGCTGATAATATGGCTAGGGCCACCGTTGGTCATGACGACGGCCCACGAAGTAATGTAGTACTGGATATAATTATGGTTGTGTAACAAAGAAAAAGCAGAAAGAAAACAAAAACAATTGAGTCTCACGAGAAAGAGTACCCAATGAGTTTGCGGGTGTGGGCTCGCCATCGATTGCGATACACTGTCATGTCAGAGAGTGTTTCCAACCAGCTGCGTGGATGGTCGTAAACTGGTCGCCAACCAGGCAGACGGCATCTACTAGTCTTGCTCAGCTGAACGGGCAAGACTTTCATAGTTCTTGAGCACATCATCGCCTGGCCATCATGCGGTTTCCTTCAACCATTATTAACCGCATTGGACAATGCGCAGTGCGGCACACAGTCCGTTGGCATACGGGGTACATGGCGTAATTGGCGAAATCTGCGTTTTTTGCTATCTCAGTTGTCGGTCGCGAATTTACAAGTTTCCAAAATACGCGCCGACGGACTATCACGTGGCTCACACAGTCAATCCATTTAAAACAGGCCAACTGGTGGAGACAGCGATGATCGAATACCCAGAGTCTATATACATCTTCCGAGCGATTAGATCGGGTCTCTCATCCATAGGACAAAACTGAGTGCACACGCATTGTAAACTCTGCCTTTAATCGGCAAATGGATGTCTTTGCAGTAACACAATTGACAAGTTTGGCGAGTCCATTACATGCTATCGTCGTGCTTTTGAACACCCCGATAGGCCAATATTACACGCCCGATGAGATAACACTACCCAGGTTGCTGAATTGATCGACAGTCTCCAGCGGACTGTTTTTAATAACAACGACAGGATCAGTGCAAACCTATTCTTGTCACAACACTACACTCTGAAGATGTAAAGTACATACTGCATAGATCAACTGTATCATTTAACCGATTCAGCATAGTTTGCATGTTCTCTACAAAAGAACCAAGTAAAGCAGTTTTTTCCACATACAGCCAGCTTACTATCTGGTAGAAGCCCCACTTCATGATCTTGGGAACCTCTTGGTGTTCCCTGCAGAATATCATAGTTGAAAAGCAAGAGAGATCGGACACCCTTGTCGAACGCCGCTTGACGTGGAGAACACACAAAATGACTGTTCATAACTGAGTATTCTGCGCCCAGAAAGCGCATACAACAACTTGAACAAATTAATACTTTACTGAAACTTCTCTGCGATGGAGACAGCCCCTAGCGAGCATGTCGGGCAACCGAAACAAATGTAGCTTTTAGATCCAAAAATACCACGACCGTTGATTGAGGAAAAGTGTTCTGATGCTCCAATGTCTGTCACAAAATAAGGGTACGGTAGATACACCCGGGACCAAACCGGAAACCTGCCTGTTTTCTTGTTTGGTTCTCTTTGCGTCGCAGAAGCTGTTGCATTATAAGACCAGTGGGTTTCTTGGGTGCGATAAAGACAAAGTTAATGCCTCTGTAATTGTCACCGGATGTTTTGAAAATGGCAATGACCGTTGATGAACACCAGTCACGAGCACCTGGTTAGTCTCCCATATGGCACGGATGAGTGTAGTCATTTCTGATTACAGTCTTTCACCACCATTTTTGAAAAGTGCTAGAGAAATGAAGTTCCGTACCTGTGGCTTCATTACGTTTCAATCGTTTAGACCCCAAAACTACCTCAGTTTCCGACGGAGGACCGTATGGAATGTTATAACTAACCACACAATATCCATCATCCACAGCTAAATGACTTAACTCAGACCAGTTAACCTGCCCCTCAAAAGCTCAGCTCGTCTGTCAAGTCGCCGCAATAAATCGTACGTTCATGAACTATCTTTCCACATGTAATCTCAATCTAACACCTTATCGACGGCCAGTACAACCACAAATCAGGAAAAACAGCACCCGGCTGTTCGCTGATAGAAATGCCTTCTCCATCTCTGACTCACTTGGAAAAGTAAACCTCACGGTCCTTACACAAACTTTTCGTAAGTTTGAGTTTCAGGTTACGGCTGTCTTTGCTATATTTCTAGTCAGAGAGTCAGTCGATGTCTGTTTATAAGTTCTGCTGAATCAGCAGAAATCCACCTCTGTCACCAGATTTTTAATATACCTATCCTGTTGAGGTGGCATTTAACGTAAACAATTCGTTGACTTCTTAGTTTCTCATCATTTCGAAATGTACGAATAATTTTCGGCAAAAAACCTATCAGACGCAACCCACTTCTTGTTTCCGGATTTCCCTGAGCGTATTTCTAGGTCTTCCACACTTACTTGCACGTGCTGTTATTTCTCTTTTCCCTACTTAGATAGACTTTTACATGGACTCAACCTTCTCATCTTGAATTAACTTCAAAAATAAATCAGTAGCATTTTTCACATTTGATACCGACTGTGATCGAGCTCCTCAACATGTTCTTGAGTTCCACGCTTATACTAATTATTTTATGACCTAGGCACACTCATTGAAAGCCGTAAGGAAGCTGTCTTGCTGATGACGCCTTACTTTCACTTACAGCTCGGTTGTTTGTTTGCAAGGTGTAGGCGCCTTGATGTTGTATGTTTGAATATAGACGTAGCTATTTTTAGTAGTTAGGTCCACTTCCCCTCCCTCCTGTTTTCTTCTTTCTTCCTATATAAGTTTTTTTTTCCTTTGTTCTTCGTGGTTGTGTGGCAGTCAAGCATCAGTGTGAACCACTGATGTATTGCTGTCTATGATGATGATGATTAAATGTCCTCTGCTGAAAATGTGCATATGTAAAATTGACGAAAATTCACCCCTCAAAATGCATAAAGCTTTTTCTTGACTTGATTTGTTCGGTGTCATTTATGAAACATCACATTTTCAATCTCTGGCCATTCTGCCATTAGTCACCTTGACTTTTTACTTTCGTTCTGTTGTGACGTACAGCTTTCGTCTGGAGGTCGGGTACATCCCTTTTGTTATTCGGCAAGCTCAAACCAATAAAGTCCTGCCTTCGCAGATCGAATGAAAACGGCAATACGGGAAACTTAAATTACGAAAATGAGTTTTAGTCAACAATAAGACGGATAGTGTCAAATCTAATCAGAATATGGTGATCGGCCACCACAATTATGCGAACCTCACGGACTCTATTATTCGAACATCGCATTTCAACAGAAGCGACGGTAATCTGTCACGTGGAGACCATCCTGTGAAACGCAACCATGGACGCGAATTGATCATATCGTTGTCCGTCATCGATGGCGCCACTTCATTAAAGACTCGGTCATTTTGGAGCGACCACCTTGACTCACATCTTGCCGTCGTTTGACTGTTTTATTCCACCATTTGCGCAAGGATCATCTGCTTACATACATGAAGTACTCAACTGAAAACTGGGCGACGAGGGTACACGAAACATCTATCACACAGCACTAACAGTTGAACTGTCCGGGTCACAAAAAGTGGGGTGTCCCAAAGGAGCGCTGGGAAAAAATTTCAACGACTGTTAATTTCTTGTGAAACGCCCTATTTTAAAAGAGCGCCGCAAATAGGACAGAGGTGGATTTCTGCTGATTCAGCAGAACTTATAAACAAACATCGACTGACGCCCTGGCTAGAATTATAGCAAAGACAGTCGTAACCTGAAACTCAAACTTACGAAAAGTTTGTGTAAGGACCGTG
>LOND01001401.1:24925-36195 GCA_014220965.1 Paragonimus kellicotti | reverse complement strand
GACATTCATTCGGAACATATCGCAAACCAGTTAACGTGGTGAGGGCATATAAAGGGAGATAAGAGCGCCGAATAGACGAAAACCAATACCTACAAATTGATTTTATCAGCTAAAAACAAAGTACTGTTGTTACTCACACAGAAATGTTCCTAGTCCTGTAAGTCATCGTAATCTCCATCGATATATTTTGAAGCAATCTACCGGAAATAGAAGGGCATTCGCCTCCACGCAGAAGGAAACAGTGACTATAACTGTACATTTAACTGTGGGAACGTAGTATCTCTCCTGAGCTATACGTTCCCGGTTGCCACCGCTCTCTTAATAGCAGAATAGGAGCTCAGGTGGACATAATGGATTCCAGTCAGTTTGTACATCGAGTCTCAAACTCAACTTTGGATACTCTCGTTTGCCTAATTCATTCCATTCGGTCGGCGCTTGACGGAAAATCAAAAGCAGTCCGTATGTGTCTCCTGGATCACGCGGATGTTTTGACAGCGTAAACAGAGACATTAATTCAAGTTCTTAAAGAATGTGAAATATAAACCTTAGCTGTCGAACTTTTATACCATTACTTTACAAATCGGAGTCAATTTACTCAATTCGGCGGTCAAGCCTCATCACCATTCACCATTGGCTCCGGTGTCTTACAAAGCCATAATCCACTCCTTTTTACTTTCATTTTATATCGAATCCTTGCCAACAGACAATCATACACTTGTAAGCAAGTATGCATGATGATATGATATTAGACAACAAGCATCCAGCTAGAATTTCTTCTCCCGTTCTGCTGGACAGTTTATCCGAGCTAACAGGTTGGTCAAAGTCTCGAATTTTGTTTCTTAACACATCCAAATGTGATTTTGCTCATGAAGAGGAATCCATATAAGAAAATTTGCAAAGCATGTGCTTCCCTTTGTGTAAAAAAAGGAACCTTTACCTCGGTTGCTTTCTGTAAATATCCGGAAATTACCTCGACTAATAACACGATATGACCATTTCATACTTTCAAGAAATTTTGAGAGTTTTCGTTTTATATGCCCTCACCACGTTAACTGGTTTGCGATATGCTCCGAATGAGTGCCTTACCAGGTTTGAGTTTCATTGTCCTATGCACAACAGCTGATCTTCCTCGTCATCAGCGCTCAGTAGGAAGTGATATTATATCGGGTAATTTTTAAGTGGGGTATGGTAGTGTTAGGGCGCTCTTTTTTTTCCGTCCCAAAACCGCCTCCGTCCTTGAGAAAGAAAAAAAACGATGGACTCAACCCTACTTAGCGGAACTGTTCAGGGTGGTCGAGCGGTGACTTTGGTTAGTTTTTTTACCCGTCCGACTCTTATTCCGCTATGCTCATTAGTGGCCCTAACTATTTTTTCGGTAACTGTTCTATTTGATGTTTCGGGAGTGTTTTTTGGTCACTACATCCCCTATAAATACTTTGTTCTTTTTCGCCATGGGACACGTTTTTGGGGCGGAACAAAGCTTGTTTTTTGCACGCGTCTTTTGGCTTGTCTTGGGAGCAGATCACGGGACAGTTGCGATAATTTTTCGGGATCGAGATTTCCGTGTTAATTAATATCAGAAGGAGGGTTACAACAGGTAGAAATCTGGATAAACAGTTTACAGGTTTTAGACTCATCCCTATAGTGAACACCTCAGTACGGTGGTCACTTCTCCTATCCACATTTCCCACTTCCTGTGAAGAGAAAGGACTGTTCTGAAGAGAGTGGGATTAATTAAAACAACTAAAAAATGTCCGGGCAGAAGTGTGCTGTCACGTAGGACAGCTTTCGTAACTTGCGAGTAGATGTTTACGGAACCACCTTAGCAGGGGACATTTAGTGACTTTATTTTACAAACCACTCGGAATCGGAATGACCCACAATCATGCTATTGCCTGGTCACCTCTTTGTTTTGTTGATGATCAGGTAAACGCTCAGCTAATTAATGACGCAGGGCAACAAAAGTCGCAAGGAAGCTGCCTTGCCGATGACGTCTCACCTACACTTCAGTAGTGTGTCTACAAGCTGCAACTGGTTTAATGTTAAATGTTTGAGTTTATACGATGGTGTTTTTTAACGGTTGAGTCCAATCCCCTTTGCTCCTCGATTAGAGCTTATGAGCGTTCAGCTGATAATGTACTCCATCCCTCACTATCCGTGCATTCTTATTGTTTAACAGATTACTCACCTATTAAAGTTTCTCAAGACAGTCGAATGACAACGTCGCTCGCGCCATCATCACATTTGACGCAAGTTGATTGGCTCGTCATACGTGCGTCATGCTCTCAGGATATTGAGCGTGCCTTTGTGATACTACCGTCTTTAGATTTATTTGGTTTTCTTGTATCAGTTCATTGCACTCGTTTATACTGATTTTCTGGTCGCATTGTTGCATCTTGTCATCTAGGTGCTTGGTGGTACGATATGCCTGGAAACGTTTGACGACTTCCCGCAGATGGGTCGATTCACACTACGCGATGAAGGGAAAACGGTCGCCGTTGGTAAAGTTGTTCTGATTCTTCCACCATCGGACTCAGAAGCCTAATTATAGTTCCTCTGTTTGGAAACTGCGGCATCTTTCGAACGAACCCGGTATCATCCCATACAAACGCCTCTTCCCACGTCCATGAAAGCCTGTCCCTTGGCTACCTAATCGGTCTTGACAGACATTTCTTGATTGGTTTGGTTTTGTATCCCGAAAATGCAAATGGTTTTCCCTTAAAAATTATCTTATTCGTTGCCTTTGTTTCATAGTCCTGTAGGTCTGTGAGGTATTTATTAGTTGAGTTGACCTTGCTGAGACACTCAGTTGGAGGTTGTTTGTCTGTAAAATGGGTTACTGAGTGTCTGTCTATATTCGAATAAGGCAATGGGAAGACGTAAATCATGTGATGTTCTCCGGAGTAACATTTCGTACATTCTGATCACACATGGACATGTAACTAATTTTAAACATTAAGATAAGGTTCCATAGGGCGGAAATAATGGCTTAAGGGATTAGACAGACAGACACGGAAATGAAGATTAAACAAATGGGGATGCTGACTACCTAGGGCAGCCGCAACGTCAACACAAATTGTTTTTGAACATACAGGGGGTACCTGTTGACCTGCAGCGTATCTGAGTGTGCTTAATTCCGGAGAACACCAAGATTTGCGCCTTCTGGTTGCCTTATTCAAGTTCACCAAGGGAACGAATTACGTTAAATGTCTGTCTATAGTCAAAATAATGCGATTAAAATGTGGTCTTTTTGCACCTACACCGTTCATCCGATGGCGAGGTATCTGCTCAAACAAACGAGGAAAAGTTCTCAGTTTGACACTGAATTTCACAAAATCACCATTGCGGTAAACTCACATCTGGTGAACTATGTCTAAGACTCATCATCATCATAGACAGCAATACATCAGTGGTTCACACTGATGCTTAACTGCCACACAACCACGAAGGAAAAAAAAACCCTATATAGGAAGAGAAGAAAAAAGAAGGGGGAGGAAGAGGACCTAACTACTAAAAATAGCTACGTCTATATTCAAACATACGACATCAAGACGTCCTCGAGTACGATGATGTTAGCGTTCATGTTGCAACCAAACAATACTAGAGCAGAATGCAAAACTGCATGCTAATGCATACCAACTATGAGCTTGAGTAGTTAACATAGTCATACTTTGCTGTTGACCGAAAGTTGTCTACTTTCCGTTCGCATCTTTACCGAATGGAAGAGAATATCATTTCTCGGTCACACGCATACCTTTCTGGACGTTAGCTATAATTATCTGATGTCCACGAGTCAACAATTGACGTGTGGTCGAAACTTGCCGGCTGTCTGCGTTGCATTGATTGCACGACACCAGTTGACATTGTTTATTTCATCTCACATTTGGCCCAGACCTGGACAGGTTTGGCTACCCGATCATCTCTTTGGGAGCGGTCTTGAGGAAGCTAAATACTTATTGACAGGGATTTGAGAGGACGAGCACCACGCTGTCTCCGCGTTGTGTTCTGGTTGACCGATGCACTCACGGTGACTTCAACGCGTCAGTGCATCCGTTTTGTGTGGTCACACATACCCGACAGTCCGCTTCCTCTGTTGATCAGTAGGCTGCCTGTTTGGCTCTACAGTGAGGTGGCTTTAGCTGTTTGGACTCTTAGGCAATGTGGACGGTCGAGTTTCGCGAGTTAATTTGCCGGGTAGACTGGAGGTCAGTCAGTGTTGGGCAGATCACTGTATCATCTGAAGGCATGGTTGTTAGACATTGTGGAACAAGCTTTGCGTCAGGCTGTATGAACTGATCGGTATGAGTTGTCCCGCGTTTTGTGAGTCGTCAAACGGACTGGCTCATTCTGTTGTGGTGAACAGGTTAGCCACGGCGTAGCACGGTTTTAAGCGTATATATATATATATATATATATATATATATATATATATCAAAACGAACGGAGTTGAAAGTATTTTTAATTAGAGGACGCGGTCCCATGTGGGAAAGCTATTGCCTCTGGCTCTCTACATCATTATCTGCTTGCCTAGCTACAAATATGTATATTCATAAGAAGTCAATTTTGCAAACAGCTGTTTTCGGTAATTCTCATCAGGCTTTTACAATTACATAAGGTAAATGCGAATTATATATGAAAATTATAACGTGTCAAATAGGTCATCAAAAAATCACAGGAGGGGTACGGATCACAGTCTACTGGGGGTGGGTGAGTGTTGGTGAATGTGTTTGAGTGTTACACGCGCCTGTCATGAGACATGCGTTCATCAGTGTCGAGTGGTTCATGCTTGCTCGGGTTTCAAGTGGATGTGGAATGATTGGCCAGGGAGGTGGAGGGTTTGTACGAATTGTTTTTGGGCACATAGGCAGGGGTTGTGGAGTCTGATAGCAATAGCCTCGGCCGTTGATAACAATCGCACTCTGACAGCTCTGGAGCCGGAATGACGAACCTTGTAGATTACTCGGAACGCTTCATCCGGATTTATTTGATGGCCAGTGTCAAGTAAGTGGGAGCCAATCGCACTGGAAATAGGCTTTCTCGAACCGCTGCGAAGCCATTTCGGTAGGTGTTCACGAATCCTTTCCGATAGCCGCCTTGTGGTCCTCCCAACGTAACCGGCTTGACAACAACAGGTGAGAGAGTAGATACAGAAAGACGAAGAGAACTTGGGCAAACTATCCTTAAGGCGTGGCACCAGTACCGGGCAGGTGTCGAACGATACGATAAGTCTCGCTGCAGGGTAGGCACTCTCGACCGCGTTTGAAATTCTACGGCTAATTATTTCACTGTTAACCTCACCTCTATATGAAAGACAGATGAAAACCGGCTTTTTCTCCGCTGTCTGGACGATTTCAAGTTTCGTACCGGACCGCAGATTTTTGTCTATGAATCTCTCAGGGTATCCATTTCCAATGAGAGTTTCCCGAATATATCCTACTTCCTCCTGGAGAGTGTCCGGTGTACAGATCTTTTGCGCTCTGTTCAAGAGACAACGTACCAAATTTCTTTTGTACTTCAACGGGACAAAACTGAAAATGTGTGTATTGACCCGTCCACGTCCTTTTCCTATGAATTGATCTTTGAATTGTTCCCTCTGATTGACGAAACAACGCAACATCTAGGAATGAGAGTCTGTTGTGATGTTCTAGCTCGACAGTGAACTTTATATTCGGGTGTGCTTTGTTGAACTCATCTAGTATGACCTGGGGATCAACATCGTTTGGAAGAAGACAAAAAATATCGTCCACATAGCGTTTGTAGAGCTTGCACTTAGTTACGATGTGATTGAGTTCAGTGGTCTCTAGTTTGGCCATAAATATATCTGCGAGTAGCGGACCTAGAGGTGAACCCATTGCTACTCCATCTTTCTGCCTATATAACTCTCCATTGAAATTGAACATTATAGGTGCAAAACAACAACAGTTCTTTCAATTTTTCTCCCGTAATTCCGACATCAATCTGATTGTTCTCGATATAGGTGCACAGATAGTCGATGGTTTCTTGCAGTGGAACATTAGTGAATAGAGAAGTCACATCCAAAGACAACATGTTGTCATTCCCGATATTCACTGAATCGATTGAGTCTACAAAGTCGAAGGTGTCCTTTAGGCTAAAAGGAGTTATTCGTGATTTGATCGGTTCTAATATCTCCACTAGCCACTTTGCTACAGCATGATACGGCGAATTGTACATGTCTAGAATCGGTCTTAATGGCACTCCGTCTTTATGAACTTTGGGAAGACCGTACAAACGTGGAATGACCGTTCCCGTAGGTCTGATACGCTCGAAAGTTGAAGCATCGATAACGTCTGCTTGTTTCATTTGACGGAGTAACTTGGATAAGCTTTTCTCTATTGCTGTCGTTCTATCTTTTTCCGTTTTCTGAAACTTTGAACTATCTGATAGAATCGACGACATTTTGGTAAGGTAATCTTGTTTGTCAAGTAAAACTATTCCCGCTCCTTTGTCAGGCTTCATGATTAAAATATTCGGGTTGGATTGCAACTCTCTTACGGCGTCTAAGTGTTCACGCTTCAATAAGCTGCACCTCGGTACCTTGCTATTCAGATAAGTATAGCAAGCGTTCACGAGAGTAGACTTACAGTGTTCAGCATTAAATTCTGATGAAGTAACGAGTCCATTTAGTTGAGCATGTAAATTTTCAAATTGAACTTCTGTGTCTAAGCGGTTACATTCAGACTTCGGATGACAAAATTTTGGGCCTAGTGATAGCGCCTCTAACATAGTACGGCTTAACGTCATAGAGGACAAGTTGTGAACGTACCGTTCTGGTTCTTTTGGAAACTCAGCTTGCGGCTTGATTGGATTCAAACTACACAGCAGCTTTTTCTTCTTGTTGTCCACTTCGCTTTTGCACTTCTGTCTGTACGTATTGTTCGAACAACCTCCTGTCCTCCTCGGGGAGCGTCTCCACAGCAATCACACGCTGAGACCGATTACGCGTTAATTCGTCAATTTTTGAAGACCACGAGTCTCTTTCGTTTCGAGCATGACGTTGTAAGGTTTTAATATGTATATACTTTTCAGTCTCATACATTCCACTTCTCTAGCAATTAAAATAGGAAGCGTATCGCCACTTGGGATGTGTAGTGATCTACATCAGGTTATACCAGAATTGTCATCGTGAATGTAACACACCTCACGACAAAAATGTACAGCCACCCTAAGTTGCTTGGTTCCTTCAGACTGATGTACCAGCTTAACCTTGTCTGATCGTGCAAACTTGAGGTGCTTTGTGAACTGGATATCCGTCACCACTTAGTCGAAATTGCGGCTGCCAGTAGTCAGGGTGTGAACTAACCGTCACGTTGTTGGCATTTTCTCGCATTTGCTCTCAACGTCAACCACGAATATCTGAACTGATCCGTTGAGAAAGGGAAGTTTTTAACGTTACTGCGAATGCAATTAGTCCTACAAGAACTTATTTAGAGACTCTAGAGGTATAAAAGTGATATTACATCCTGTTTGAGGAGATCGAAATGCATTATTCAAACGATGTGAAAGGGTCTATCAGCAGCCTGTCAAAGCGTGACAGGTGAACGATACTGTTTGTTTCCGAGGCAACTGAGTTCGTTTGAGCTCTAGTCTACACGGGTCCTGTGTTACAGACGTGAAAACTTGTTGTTGTAAGGAAATGAAATTTCGGTAGATTAGCGGCAAACAGATCATCGCTTGTTGTCAGCTCCAATTTGGCCCAGCAGAGGTTTTTTGTTTGATTCGATGATAAGGAAAGTAGCCCGAATGAAGCCAATATTACAATGTTCCACGGATGGGGAAGTGCGCTTTCGTCGACGCATCAACGATGGACGATTTCTGTTCATTCGATAGCCTTTGTTGTACGGAACTGTTCATGTTAGGCGATAAAGAACACGCCGTCTTATGTACATTGGAATATTAGAACATTACTATTCAGTTCTTCGTATTGATAAGGAATCGTCATATTTCGGTAGGACAACCCCTCAGCTCGTACGTCGTAGCTTACGAATGTATTGCCACTTCGAGGGATGTTTGGCTGCATCTGTTGGGAATATTCACCTCTTCACTGTTCGTATCTGTCAATTCGCACCTTCGTGACGCTACGTGAATAAGGTGTATTGTACCCGTCCAGTGGAAAAACGAGAGTTTACCAGTGCATGTTTGCCGAGAACACGTAACACTACTACAAGCGCAAGAAGAGGTTAAGAAATAATAGGAGGGTATTATGTCACGGTTCGGTCAATTGATTCGTCTTCAATTAGGTCCTCTTTTTTGAGGGCTGTGCAGATCAGTGACACTGCAATGCAAAGGAGAAAAACAGTAATCAGCTGCAGTCTAAAATACGACGTGCGTTCCTTCAGTTTCGGTTTCATTTACAAAAGCTAACACTAAGATGAAGTGATCTATATACGTCTATTTCGGGGATGAAAAGACAGCAGCCAACCACTCTGAAGACGGCGAATATTGCTGCTGCTGCACAAGTGCGTGGGTGGTGCGGAAAAGGAAATGAGGGTGACTTAGGAGAAGAAGAGTTCGTTGACGGAGAAGGTGTGGTTTGAAAGTGTTCATCGGGTTGGTTAATTCAGTTTGAAGAGGCATGTGTGGTGAACGGTAATTTGATAGAAGTTAAGATTTCAGTGGACGACTATGTTTGACTGAGTGGAAATATGGTGTCCCAATTCCAGTTCGGCAGAACAGAGTTTAAAAAGGAGCAAACAGAATGAAAATATTTACGGACTGGATGGGTGAATCAAGGACTCACCCACCCAGCCTGTCATGGATGTACTCAAACAGATACTTTGGGTCTATGAGGTCGAATTCGCACTAAACGGATGCACCCTAAGGAACTGGCCTTTCGCAGTTCTTATGCGAGCACAGGGGATGGACTGCTGTCATCAGATCGATGCGATGAATCATTGTGCTTGACTCCACGCTTTTCGGAGATGTTTTATTACCGGATAGTCAAGAATCCTGTCTGGGTTCTTTTAGAATCCAGTAAAACTTGTCGCTGTGTATGGCCAGCTATTCTTATCAATGTCCTGTCAGCTGTATATAGCAATCTTCTCATACTTTCTAGCAGCGTTTATGGGTACGCTTCCAATGTTCTCGTCGTAACATGCACCGCGGTAAATTCTTTGACCGGGATACATACAGGATGGGGCAATATGTTAACGATTTTGACTCGATTGCACTAGTATACATCAAGATGCAATGCTCGTCTTTCCAAGACAGGTCAGGTTTGCACGACGCAACTACTGACGATATTTCGACAATTGTGTTCCAACTCAACTCGCATCCACCGACGTACATAGTTATCAGCTTTTCGTCATCTTGCACTCCCAAATAGCTTTTGTGGTATCTGTAAATGGGGGCGAACACTGCATCGTGCTGATGCATCTACTGCGTTAGGCACAGCAGTAGACAAGACCTAAGCGCATGTTCCACAGCTGCCGAATCAGTGCAGCATTTTCGACACGGAACAGGCACGTCCTTATTAAGAATATTCTTCGCAAACCATCGTACAATTACGGCAGTCTTTTGTGCACTTGTCAAGTGGCTCTCAGTGTTGCAGTCAAGTTGAGCTTACGTTAGGGAACCGTGCATGCTATCTGAATATATCTCTAAGCTTTAACATAAGCGTGCATACTGACAATGTAGAAACATTTCTCGCGCCTACCATTCACCACACTTAGGTACTTTTTGTCAGGGTATTGGTCATTTCACACTGCTAACCACCCATTTTCATGGTCCCACCAACAATGCTCAAAAGTGAACCGATCACATGAAACATCACTTGAAGTGCTCTTATCAACTGATTCCATGTCATTATTTGCGTAACACACTAATCCCTCGATTTGATATAACTCTCCAGATATAAGCTGGAATAATTGTCCCTAGGAAGTATTATGACTCGCCTTTCACGTTCCCTAGTCAGAGCCAAACGCGTTTACTGGCAGTGGTCCGGTGAAATCCTTGGTCGATTAAGGAACCTTTGTTGACTTGTGTAAAATGTCTTGTGTTAGAGAACTCGATTATATGAACCGCGTATTCGACTCGTGGGAGCGCACTGATTAATTGTCCGAGTGAGATTCTGTGCGTGCAAGGTTGGGTTAGTCATTTGTTCCATTCACTTGCTAACCTTGATGGTTACTTCTTGTGGTTCCTCTGTTTTCCTTATACTGTTTGCCTCACATACTCCTGATTGTTTAAACCTCCTACTCCCGTGTAATTTCACAAGACGTGGTTTGTCTTGTATAGTGCAGATGGGGCCAATGTATTACGTCCGCCGAGCAGATGAAGATAACCTCACTTTCTATCATTCTTGTGAATCTTTGGTAGAGTGAGTCTAGAATGCCCTGCAGTTTATGCGGACTTCAACATATATGTTTAAGTTGATCATACAGTAGCCGTTGGTTACATGCTCTTCCAGTAACCGACGGGGTTCAGGTCTAAATCCGCAATTAATCTGATTTATTAATAGGTCTGTTGGGCTCGTGTTCAGCTAGAAGAGGAGAGGACTACGTGAATCTGTTTACGTAATGCCTCGCTTAACCAAAAGCGACCCTTACGGGCAATTGAAATATATGTCCGAGTTTCTAGTTTGATAAACCATTTCGGCATTATCATTTAAATGGCGTATGTTATGTTCTCCGAGTATCGACACGTTTGGATCACGCGTCGTACACATAACCGGGACACTGAATCATAGGATTGGTCACACGACATTTAGTTCATACCCAGATCAATGATTTGTACCTCAGTGACCACTATGTGGACCAGTCGACACCGCTGATCTGTGTCCAAAAATATCCGACGTCTCCATGGCCGGTGGATCAGCCTGGAGACACTATAGCAACCTAGGCTAGTCATCTAACTTTGTCCCGGCTACTGTTTTCTGGCATTCGAGCCATTCAGGCATCATTTAGCCCACAAATTTTTGCGACGAAAAATGTTTTTTTGACTTGAGAAAAAAAGATATTGCTAGTAGGTGTAGGGACCATATAGGTTTGCTGTCGGGACTATTGTAAAAAAACATCGTGATGACTAATATACGAGGAGCGTATTCAGCGTACATCAAAAACCCAAGTAAGTCAGTAACTGTAATGACTCGTCATATCTTAATATCTGGAATTGCCCGCAACTGAAGACGGTTCTATGAACTGCACCACTAATTACAAGAATATTGCATGCTAAATTGCTGAGATGCTGTACAAAACATAGGATTAGGGTATACAACCCTTTGAACTTGTGCTTGTCGGCAATTTACCCCTTAC
>LOND01001400.1:70971-82606 GCA_014220965.1 Paragonimus kellicotti | reverse complement strand
ACGGCTCTACGATACCAGACAAGTAACTCCATGCACGTATTTGGGACATTATGGCAAGCCTTATGGATACCTGTACGCTGTTAAACATCGATCTGGTTTGTTCTTACGACCAGATTACAGTCACCGCCGAAGATTTTCGAGAGACAGCAGTCCTTGTTCCATTCGGATAATTTCACTTCCCATGTATGCCGTTTGTCCCAAAAAAAATTTCGTTCATAAGTTTCAGTATTCAACGAAATGGGTTAGTTTAGCTAGCTCAGTTAGTTGGTTTCATGTATCATACGTATACAACCGATTAGTGTAAAGAACCTCCAAAAAAACAGTACCGAATTAATAAGCAAATCTTGTTCGAAGGATTTACAACTACTGTCATTATCAATGCAAATAAATGTGTCTGGCCAACCAGCGGTCAAGGTTATTGGGATACTACATCGATCAACGCAGGAGTCCACCGCTAACCAGCAGGGTTTAAGCCATTTGAGACTTCTCACGTTATACATTTGTCTCAGCTTACCGGTATCTCAGTGAAATTGATAACTAATACTGACGAGTCATCCGGTCTTGAGTCAAGGTTGCACACCCATTAACCGACTTATTCCGTGGTCATCCTAACGGCAACATCGGGTTGTCTATAACCGCTTTGAACTATTTCGATCACATTGAAAGCGCATTAGCTGCATCACTTTAATGTAAACGCCACTCTTAGCATTGCCGTGAGTGCGTCCGACATGACTTCTGGTGCCGTACCCCAAACAGGTCGTCGATGGACACTGGAGGTCACCTTCGTCTTTCTGCAGACGCTTACTGCCAGCCGGAACCAAATATGATAGTGTAACATTGCTTGCTTCCTTGCTGTTAGCGCCAATTTGTGTTTTGACTGTGCTGGTCGCATGCACGTCCTACTGGTGTATATTTGTGTTTCGTTATATAGCAAGACAGTCGCTGGACTCCTAATTCGGAAAATCCCTACCCCGTGGGTTTCAATGGTTACAAATTTGGCCCAGGTGTAAAGGATGAACAGTTTCTCTGTTATTTGCATTCGCTTTTAAGTCACAGGATACGAACCCGGCCTTTCGTCACTTTCGATCAGCTTGCAGAGGTCACCACCTTGTATTTTTCTCCGACCATAAACCACTGACACGCTTTCCGCAACCTTATCGATCATCACTAGCCACGCGAAGTTTCACTTGGGCTTCATAATTCAGTTCTCTGCAGATGTCCCACACGTCTCCAGCAGCGACGACGTTGTGGTTGATGTTCTGTTATGGGTATCGGCATTCGTTGTCCACGACGCCATCGACTTGACAGCCACAGCAGATGCAAACCACAAGGAAACCGACTTCTGTACTTCGCTCAACAAACCCTCTTTAAGCATGCAGATCTACCATTACTGGCAGCATCCGGAGCGATTTTTCTCCCCACTTCTGTGGAAACAACCCAGTCCAATTATGTCGAAAATCTATCGTTGCCGCGCGCTTGGCACGCTACGTAACATTGTCCATCCTGGCGTCCATAACATGGCCAAGCCCATCACCGGTAGGTTGGTTTTGTTCGACATACAAAAATTGCTAGAACATGCACAAGACCTTGTTTTGCTTGTTAACAAGTTACGGTCAATCGTTACATGTTAGCCCCGATTGACAGATGGTCCTCTACCATCGCAAGTCTTGCGCGTGTTTATATCGATACTGTACTTCCTCTGCCACCACTCAGTGGCATAAACCAATAGAGCTTAACGATGATAGATCGCTGCATACGAAAGCTGGAAGCTGTCTCTTGTCTTGGCGCCCGTTCCCAAATCGTGACGCCTATCTCTCCCGGTTACCGGAACGTTGTGACAAACGATCGTGGTCAGCAGTTCAAAGGCAGCTTTCTGCAGAAACATTGCCTATCTTCGGTAATAAGCCTGCTGGAAAGCGAAATTTGTAACTGACCGGTGAAGTCATAACGAGAAGTAAGAGTTTGTGACCGTGAAATGAAATTGCGAGCGTTTTGACGAAATTCGTGCTGGAACGTGAAATTTAATTTACCGAGCAGTTTCACAGTTAATTTGCGAGGCACATTTCATTAACAGGCTTCTGACAACGTTGAACGGTAAGTGTAAATCGAAAATCGGGAAATGGCGGGCATTTGATAAACGGTTAAGCATCTTTGTCAGTAACCGCAACAAAAGTACTAACTTGCGATCTTTGAAACCAGTGTGTTAGTCACTGCAATTCGGAACTTTCCAACTAATCCTTGGTATCACAGACTGACGAAGAAATACTCGGTAGTTCCAACTTGTAGTTCACCATATCATTCAGCCACACAGCCAGAAGACAATGGTCATGTTATATAACTGGGTAATCAATAACTTAAATACTAATTAAATTAATCTGTCAAAATATCACGCTGCATGAATTAGTTTGGGAAGTCCTTTTCCATAACAGAAATTTGGTAGCAAGCAATTGTCAGAGGTAGCTAAATCTTTTCATCGGTAAATGTTAAGGTTTTCATCTGCTAGCAACAACGCTTAGTAGCAGGAGGTTCTCCCGGCAGTCTTGTTAGGTAGTCAAAACACTTTAAAAGTCGGTCTACATACCACTCCGGTTCAATTAGTCTTAGTTTTATCGGGGAACAGCCAATTGCTCCAAGCGCAACGGGACCCATCCATCTCGCCGACCACGGCGGGCGCCGGGCCCAGCACCAGCGACGAAACAATGGGTTTTCAGTACCAGAAACGTCTAAAATGACTTGATGATAAGAGTACAATCATCTTGAGCCTGCTGTGGAGGAGGGATGTGGCGCTTGCTGTTCTCATAGTGGAGCAAACCAATGGCCCTTAGAAGAGTAGTCTTTAGAGCTCGTTGCCAACTTGTTGAATGGCTTCCCCGAATCGAGAACAACTGGCGGAGGTGCAAGGTGAAATGTTAGAGGCCCACGTTAACCGTCGCTTTTGGTTCGCCCGCCAGGTTAACTAAAGTAGCAGCAGATGCCTCCTTAGGCGGTTCGTGCACTTAGCCAGGAGACATCATGAGAACCTGGTGCAACCACTTTGGCACTCTACTGTATTGGCTCGCTATGATTAACTGACATAATGCATGCCGTCGCCCTGGACCTGAGAGAATTTTCATAGACAGCTGGTTAAATCCGAAACGAGAAAGCTGCACGTGAACATGGGTTGACAAAGCAACTTCAAAAGCATGGCTGAGCTGTGATTAAAACGTTCTATTGACAACCTTGTCCAGTCGGCTTAATGCCAAAATTTAAATGAATGTTCCTGAGGATCAGTCACAGTACTATTTACATGGTGTTCGGTAGCGGTAAAGGCAACCAATCTCCGCCTGCTGTTTAGCAGATTTCACTAGGGAGTTTGCTTTCGTGACCCGTGAGGCATTGTGGACAGTGTTGAGCAGATTTGGATCTCCAGGTAAGTTCGTTAAGTTAATTAAAATGTTGCACTTGCGTACGGACAGATGGGTGCAGCCTTGTGAACCTACCTCTCATGGATTTAAAATTGTAATTAGTGAATTGGGGTTGTATCTTAAACGTGCTCTAGTGTAGGTTATATTTTACCGTGATCCTAATAGACGTCCGTCAGAATTCGGAGGACGACATTCAAATAGAATGCCGCAAGGATGGTCCTCTGTTAAATATTCGATGCATCGGTGCCCCACGCCTGCTGTCCAACTTGATTCTTCAGATGCTAACATTTTCAAATGACTGCGTAGTATTCGAGTACAGTGAAGAATTGCGACAACTGGCCATGACTTTTGACTGCGCAGGCAAGTTTGGTTGAAATATCAACACATAAAACGATATGTTTCTTCCAGATATCTCCCAGTGAAGATGAAATACTTACATTTAGGACCCGCGGTGATGGAGACATTGCGGATAGCAGAGCAGACTTACGCAACTCAGTAGCAGTCTGTCGACAGATCTGTCCACGGACTAGGAATTACGAGCACATATGGACAACGCTAGCGCTGCTTTCGGACGTTTTGAAAGGTGCGGCCTGAAACTAAAATCCAAGCTCTGTGTGCAGTCATGCCGTCCACTCTGTCACATGGCAGTGGAATACGGAAATAGCATTAACGAAGTGCGGCATGTGAATCACGCCCATCTACAGTGTCTAAGGTGCACATTGCGTATACGTCAATTTTGCACACAGGCGTTTTCCGTCATTCTCATCAGGTATTTACAATTACACGAAAGATATGCGACCAACGTACAGAACAATGAAACAAGCCACATGGATCAGAAAAATGGGTTGGATCAAGTTAATGGATGGAGATGGTAATGTTGGTGTGACATTGCTACATATAACAGTCGTGGTTGACAGCGCCATACGGTTCTCAACTCATCAGTGTTTAAGTGGTGTTGAGATGGATAGACAAGAAAGGTGAAGGGTGTGCACTACCGGTTCCTGCACACACAGGCATGCAACACAGAGTATCGTGGTGATAGCTTAAGCTACTGATGACAGAGGAAGTTGTGAACAATTTGAAATGCTTCGTCTGGTCTACTTCGATGAATAATTTCAATTATGTCAGGTCCGATTGCATTCGATGTGAGCTTAAATAAACCATTACAAGGCCATTTCGGGAAGTGTTTACGAATCCTTTTCGCCGTTCCCGTTACGTAACCGGCCTGAAAGCAAATTAGTAAGTAGATACGAGCAATACTTGAGTATACTTTCCTTAAGTTGTGGCAACAGAAACAGATAAGTGATGAATGACATGTCTTGCAGTAGAGTAAGCAACCTCGAATGTTTGCGCCGTTAGCCTCACTGTTGTATGATAAACAGGCAAAAACTGATTTGTAGCTGTGTTACTGAGTTCACGTCACGAATTTCTAACTAGGAATTACCCGAGGTAGCAACCTACAACGAACGTTTGTCGATTATACTTCACTTCATTCTGGAGAGTATCATGTGTGCTTATCATCCGCGCTATTTGCCAGATAACACAAAAAGTTCAGCGGGAAGAAACTGCGAAAATGTGTATTGACCAGTACGCATTTATTTGACAGAATGACCTTTGGTTTGATCCATTCGATCGGTGGAGAAACGCAACTTCGAAGAGACAGAGCCTGATATATCCTAAATCATTGATAAACTGTATATTGCAATGTACTATGGCTCGGGAACCATAAGTGTTTAGAATCGGACAAAAATGCCATCCACACAGCGCTTGTGCAACTAGCATTTACTGAAGACATGATGGAACTCAGTGATGTCCAATTGGATCACGAATGCATCCGACAGCATCGGGCCCAAAGATAAATCGATGGCTACTCCATCAACCTACCTGTCCAGATTTCCATTAAATTGAAGGTGAACATCAAACGTGCAGAACAAAGATAATTCATCCAACTGTTCCCCAGAAATGCCAACATCACAAAATAAGTGTAGAAATAATCAGCATTTTTTAACGCTACGTGAGTGAACCGCAGGTTTCCCATGGTCGTGTGGTTGCGAAAGTTGACAAAATCCGTCGAGCGGATAAGGACCGAAATGAATCCAGGCTAATGTTCAACCAACTTCGTTTGCTGCTACACGCCTGTCGGGATCCCGAAGCAATCGAAAGGAGGTGAACGAAATCCCGCTGGTCAATGGCTGAGACACCGGAGCGTTATCTATGTAACCCGTACGTGCTATAGTATTCAACTTAGATCACAAGAAAACGTAGCTTCGAGTCGGATCGTCTGGAGGAGTGTGATCTGGATTTATCCGAAAGTTCAACGAACGGCAGTTACGCGGCTGTAAATTTAAGCCAGCGGTTTGCACTAGAACTATGGACGCCAGGGGTCCTGGTAACGTGATCATATGGCGCCGCGACGCATGTTGCAGATGATATGGATTGGCGTGTAATCAGCGTACTCACCGCGTATCGTCAAAGGAACGATGGCAAATGCGTTGGGCGCACGCAAGCTAACTAGACTAGATAGCTATATACCTTCGTTTTAATTCGCAGCAACCAGTGAACCCTGTCGTCTGATAAACGGCTCACTTTCCTTCACATAAACTTGAGTCACAATAGTCTGCTACTTTTTCTCGTCTTCGGCCCTGCTGGTGCATCTAACGCTGAGAGTTTTGTTTGGTTCCTCAGCACCAATTTAAACTGTCAGTTGTCTTTCTCATTTTACATACGGTGTAGTAATGTATACTCTCATACTGAAACTTTATCCCCTTATATTTTCAATACCTTTCTTTTCAGATTGAAATTTACCAGCACAGTCTCCATCTTCTGTTTCGGAGCGATAAAGGGGTTCACTTTCACATTAACCTATGATCTAATTACTTAACTGGTCGCCTGGACTGAAAGAACTTAAATTCACACGCCTCATGGTTTACAGTAAGCACACAGTATGTGGGTAGAGCCACAAGTGATGCAATGCAAGCCACTTATGGTCATATTTACGCACAGGTGTCTCCCAGCTTCGGTCACTATGAGAGGTTAGTCTGGAAACAGGTGTTGCCAATAGCTATGAAAACAGGACAAAACGAAAGAAAGTTCAAGAGACAGAGGATAAAAAGCACTGTTTCTAAAAACACAAAGTCGCAGCAACTAGTACACTTTGAGGAAACCCCTGAACACTATTGGAAAAGCTCACGCTTGAGCGTTTCACATAAGGCTACACGTGCATGCCAATTGCACGTAACTTGAATAAGTGTGAATTCTGAGTCGGAAAAATGGCCATAAATAGATTTCCCTCTCAACGGTCACGAAGTAATGTTTTGTTAACAAACAGAACAAACCACTTTCAACCGACGAAAACCTTTCAGGAGAAGAGGTTCCATCGTGTTACTCTCTAACGTTTGACAACAGTCCAAAAATCTCGCAATGATTACCCCTCCTAAGAAGAGCAGGAAAAGCATCGTCAAACGCAGTTGTGAACCCTAGGAACCTTTCACAACCAGAGACAGAATGGACCAAGTTTGAATACTTGATTCAGCACATACATTGACGTTTCGAATAGCCCTCATGAGTTCATCAGAGGCAAAATGTGGTTTGGTGAACAGTCTGCTTTTGGTTATTCATCATTAGGTCAATGATATAACATTTTATATTATCACAGTTGTCAGACTGTTGATATGAAGTTGCACGCCGAATGTACAGTTTCAGATTGATGGGAAAAAGTACTGCTGGAAAGACAGCGTTGCAGTGAGATCACCGTCAGACTCACTAGTTGGCAGACGTCTTCATGATGTTAGAAGGAACTAAAATCTATAGAATTATTGGGCATAGCATTTTCTACAAGAGGTACGTGGACGATATCATCTGTGTAGTTGACGAAACTGTGGATCTGGATAGCCTGCTTGCTGAGGCGAACACAGCACACCCTAATCTCAACTTTACACTTGAGGCCGAGAAAGATGGACGAATATCCTTCCTGGATGTGGCATTGAATCGTCGTGCAGACGGTTCAGTTCAGAGGAGTATTCACAGGAAAGGGACTTGGAACGGCCAGTATACTCACTTTTCCATACATGTACCTCTAAGGCATAAAAGAAACTTCGTTGAAGATATGCACTGATAACATGATGGATGCAAAAATAGTGTTTTTAAGGCGAACGTTTGCAGAGAACGACTACTGTGTAAACTTTGTTGACGGACCTATGGAACTGACAGTATGGAAAGTTAACTTCATACCCGTGAAAAAAGTAGTTGGTTTACATGACGCTAGACTACAAAGGCGAGGCGTTGGCTGAACTGGTGACTCGTAGACTAAGTAACGCAATTGAAAAGACCTATAGTGCGGCACAACTGCGAATCTCGTTCAGATCTGACTCCGGTATTCCACGTACAACTCAGTTCAACGTATTACAACTGCGGACAAAGGCTAAAGTGCAGAAAAATGTGATGAGATAGGTATTATTTGCATGCGATACAGTCCAAGTAGCAGATTATGGGAAAACTCCGGAGACACCGATAACACTGAACGCGCCCAGAGAGAATGTGACGTGATAAGACGACTGCAGACAAACACCAGAAGTAGGGAAATTTCGTGGTGAGACACACGAGTAGAACACACACTTAGTAAAGTTAACCGCCATTGCTGCGAAGCATTCATACCGTTTATTGGCATCGAGCCAGATATACACAAAATGAACTTCCAGCCCCGTAACCAATTGGACAGAAGCATTCTGAATCAGGCGTTGAAAAGTTGCGTGTCAGATGTCAAAAGGCAGCTTTGTGTGTATAGGCAAGAGTGATAATAACTGGAATTATGTCAACAATAGACATACGGTGTGTTTGTGAACCCAGCATAACTTTCTCTTGTTTCCGTTCACTGTTGTGTTATGAGCCGCAACCGACAGCAGCAAAAGAAACTGTATTATTAACTAGCAAAATGTTCTAGTCTCATTGCCAAACTTTCCAGGTGTCTAAAATGTTAGTTTACTGCATCCTCTAGAAGTGGGCTAACCGAAAAGCTCATTTGAACGCGAAGACCGCGGCCAAGTGTGGATGGTGTACAATCAGAAAGAAACATTAGCGTTTGGTATGATCAGGGAAACCGTCGAAAACAGGGAATAGACTAGTGTCTATCTGAAGTACCAGAAGTAATGCAGCTTGTGTTCAGGACTATCTTGCATCTAAAAACAAGGAGGCGTAAATCAAGTAGCTTCGAAAACAGTGGGAAGTTTACTTGCAACATGTGTCTGCATGTCTGAAGAGAAAGTATCACCTTGTTCTTATTGAGCCTGGACGATAATGACGCCGACTGTCAAACAGTTACTGAGAATGCTTCTGTATGGGACTGAACAGCCTGACAGTATCCAGTCCTCACATGTGACCTAGTGTGCCAAATGAAATTACAGAAACGTGATTTAACAAGCGGAAGCTCATAGGAGCAATCGGCATGCACAATGGCCACAGTCGAAGTTTATCCAAAAAGAGTTCACTCGAGCGTCATCAGTTCCAGTAACATACACATCATCACCTGACCATAGAAAATGTACCACCAAATTGAAGACGAAACACACGTATGTACACAAAAGGCGTCATCTAATCTAGACAGGTCAAAGTGAAAAGTATAGGTCATGACAATCGGAAAGATGGAAAATTTTGATATGCCAATTTTTCCTTCATGGTTAATAAACACCGACATGAAGAAGAATGTCTGACATTCTAGAAATAAAATCAGTTCATACAGAACTATTCGGATACTTGACAACAAAAGTCCAACTACCAACTGGGACAAAGACGTTCAGAAGAGGGTGATAATTTACACATGAGACTGGTTTGCGACAAACCTCGAATTAGCTTGGGTACTAAACAGGTTGATGAACAAGGGGGAAGACAACTACCGTTTGTCCGAGTTTCCACAGGATGATATTTAAGAACAGGCATCTCATCCTGTGACTTGCCAGATTTCCCGGCCGAAGGGGGTAGCAAAGAGAAAAGTGAATTCGTCTGGTAAGGCGCCAAAAGTGTGAAATCCCACAGGTAACCAGAAGGAATGAAAGTGAGCGGCAAAATCTCAGTGTTTCGCACACCAGTGGGATCAAGTACCTGAGAATGGATGAATAATAGTGTAGAAGTGAGTACTGGGGATGGTACGCTTGAAGCTGTCCGCAATTCATTCACAACGGTCATGATATTGAATGGCATGGGGTAGTCGAGAGTATTGGAGATAAACATTGAAAAACGTTTGTCCGGAAGTGGTTGCCTTGGGACGGGATACGATGGACGATCATGAGTTAGTGGGTTCCGAAGATCGTTCGTCTCGAAAACAAATGGAGTTGGTGTGGGTAACCTCCTGGTGCCTGGAAGAGCTGGGTTGAGCCGTTTAACAAAAGCCAATTGTTTCAGATTTTGAAACACATTCGGAGGTCGCTGAGGGGGCAAAAACTGAGAAACAGATGGATTTTACCGCAAAGTGAATGCGAGATAGAACAAACAATTGGATGATAAATGGAACGCTAAATGTAACTTCGTAAATTTGGAGCCGATGAAAAAATATACCGCTATGAGTTGTATGTGGAACTAGCTACTAAGAACGATCATCATCATTAGCATCAAGGAATACAGTGTACAGTGCATCGCGATGACGCAGAACTGAAGGATGTCCACGATTCCTAATCGACAAACGAACACAAGTTAGCGTTATCCCATCGTGACCACAAAAGAGGCTCGGCCCGCAAAGTTGTGTGTAAACATAGAACAATGGATGCATAAACTAATTCTGCATAGTTCATGTACATCCGCACCCGCTGTGCATTAACATTCGCCTTATTGACACGTACCCCATAGTGCGTACACACGTTTTCAATAGTCGCTTCTGATCCCACGTTTTCCTACGCTGAGACCCGCCTTTTAGTTCCCGAACATACGCACTACACTACTCACAAACGAGGGTGCACGCTGTACAACACTCCTTCTCTTCTGAGGTTCCTTGGCTTTTTTGTGCCTGCCGACGGATTCTGTCCGACTGATGCAGTGCTGCCTCCCGGCCCAATGATCTTCTCCCGGTTCGCTGCTCCGGCATATCGTGCCACTTGGCCATCTCACTGCCATGCACTCTTTTCGTCTTACTTTCCCTCTTGATCGTGTATACTGGGCCGCGTCTGGAAACCAACAAATACGGACTTCCCCACTTAGCAGAAGTTTTCTTGAGCCAGGGACGTTGGTGCCTGCGTTCCGATGATCCCGATATTTCACCCTTTACCATTGGTTGAACATCCTAGCCTTGCAAGCCGCTGCGTTGCGGATTGCTCCTTTGTGTGTGCCTGCGATGCTTTCAGATTTCGTTGGGCTCTTCTTCTTTCGGCAACCAATTCTTTGGTGGAATCACTGTACTCTGGCCATATTCCAATGTCCTGATCCACCGGAAGTCGAGGGGTTCTCCCGTACATCAATTGAAATGGAGATTTCTTCGTGCTCGCCTGGACAGACGCCCGGTGGGCCAATAACACCAGTGGCAACGCCGACTCCCAGTCGCCTCCTTTGGCTGATAACCATTCTTTGACCGTTCGGTTGTTACGTTCAGTTAGCCCATTTGTTTGCGGGTGATATGGTGTCGTTCGGATGCGCTTGATTCCCAGTTGTTGCATGCGTGTTCGAAACTCCTCGCTTTCGAAGCATGGTCCCTGATCCGTCAAGATCGCCTTTGGTACACCGTGGTTCGCTACGATGTGCTTCATCACCATGTCTCCCACCGTAGATGCTTTTTGATCCGGGACGCCAGTCGCTTCGATCCAACGGGTAAAGTGTTCTGTCATGACCAGAACGTACTGGTTACCGCGGGCACTCAGTGGAAATGGGCCCATAAGATCCATCGACCAGAGTTCACCGATTTCGGAGACTGGTATTGGCTGTAAGGGCTGTTGGGCTCCCGATTGTCGCCTTTCAGTAACTGACACTGCTGGCATGCAAGCACGTAAGCTGTCACATCCTCTTTCATCTTCGGCCAATATGCTCTTTGTTGCAACAGATTGTATGTACTGATGCATCCTGTCTGTGCCATCTCATGGCGATTTGCTACCAGTTTCCTCTGCAGTTGCCTGAGGATGACTACCACGTAAGAGCGCCCAACGCCACGTCAATACGATCGCATTGTTTGAGCCAACTCTCCTCCATTGGGAAGCGATTGTTTCCGGCTCTTCATCCTTAGTATTTGCTGGGATCTTCACGCCTCTTACCAGAGCGTC
>LOND01001400.1:18639-38408 GCA_014220965.1 Paragonimus kellicotti | reverse complement strand
AATTGATAACGTAACATCACTGGCCTGATGACTTTCTAATAGAAAACAGAGTCGTCTACTTATATGCATTAAGAAAGAAAAGTCGGTATCTTCTCTTGATATAGTGAGAACATGTTATTAATCTTCTGGTAAAACAAGTCGTGACAAAGGCTGTTAACAAGTGTACACATGCACTCAGAACATGCACGACCAACCTGAAGGTAGCCCTTATCTTATCGCTTAAAGCGTTTGATCCGCCTGAGTGCGAGTC
Organism: Paragonimus kellicotti; assembly: GCA_014220965.1. NCBI lineage: Eukaryota > Metazoa > Platyhelminthes > Trematoda > Plagiorchiida > Troglotrematidae > Paragonimus > Paragonimus kellicotti. The sequence goes on along the minus strand of LOND01001400.1, from coordinate 38,158 downwards.
ATAAGTACTACCAGCTTAGGGGCTACAGGATACGGCTCTTGGTGCTGAGCACAGCAAACAGCTGGACCATCTCGACAATGACACTAGGAATTTACAACGATCCCGTCGAAATGTCAAGCTGAAATACGGTAACTTTCCGGAGCTTTGCTACGTATGCTTCACTTACAAAGGTGTGATGGGGCAAAATATTACTATACAAAAGGTCAATTAAGACAAACAGTAGATTCAAGCAGAATCCGACTAGACGTCAGCAGGTCCGTAAGGTTTAATTATAAGAGTGAGTTTCAGATGACACTTCGCGGGGAATAGCCGAATGCTGTTTACTCTGATTCGTAGTTGCACTGGTTTCATGATTTTACAGCTCGTCGCAGTGAGTTCACATATGACCTAAGTACGCTGAGGAGAAGTGCAACTGGTTTAAGCCGCCTCATTCAACCGTAGATGATGGAGATTATGTGATTACCTATGAGTTTTCTAACAATTCTTCGTCGGAAACCTACGCGGCTTTGGAGTTCAAATTATTGTAACAAAGCCTTAGAATCAAACCTTCTTTCTCTGATAGTGGGGATAAATCATTTTCTGAGCGCATTGCTCTTCTCCATTCTATATAGGAGACTGAAGAGAGGGTCTTATGATGGGTTTCTATCACAAGCTATCCCCATTTTTAATATAGCTGTTAGAATATTACGCGGAAACTACAGACGTATTAGCCTTATCTGTAGCAACCGAGATGCTCACAGGTCTCATAATGCAACCAACTATGAGACACATAGAGAACCCGATAAAGAAAATATGCAGGTTTTTGAATTGGTCGCACGCAAATTAATCATATCACCTTGCGCCAAAGACTGGAATGTCGACACTTTTTATTTCGACAGCGATCGAAGTAAATTTGTGCATAAACGTTGCTTTTGATGTCGAGTTAATTCGGCTGCCAAGCAAGCTATCTGAGACTGTCTTTATCGCAGGATTCTAATCGAAGTAAGTGAACTAACCAAATTTATCGTATGCCCGTTTTGAGTGCCGAGTGTGTGCTTACGGAGGGCCACATCGAACATTTTCCACTTCAAGTGGTCTTCGAAAGGGATGTCCAATCTCCCCTATCTTTCCAACAACGTGATGGACAATAATCTGAAAGCGGCACTCGGAGGAAGCAAGAATCTTGGTGTGGAGCCTTCGTCAGGTGATAAACTGACTTGCATCACCTGACTTAGTACTTTTGCATAAAACACTGAACAAATGATATGGCTAGCCTGTATGCAATGCACTTTGCATCCACAGAGTGCAACGTGATTGGGTTGGCACTGTCGCTGTTAACGCATCTAATCAGCTTGTAATATTGCCGATGACTGGTTGACCGGTTTAATCTACCGACCCCGTCAGTCACAATTGTCAGCGATCGCCTACTCAATGGCGTTATACGCAAGATCTTCACGAGCGACATGAATTAAGCTGAGATGCCAGTGAAGTTCACGATCACCTGAAGTCATCTTCTGAATTCCATGATGCAGTCGAGACCGGACGGGCTCGCGGAAGCCCTTCAGGCTACAATGCATTCTAACTAGCGAAAAGTACATGATTAACGACTACTAACCGAAGTCTACTTTGGCTGTAGTGATCACGTTGGAGTTAGCAAGCAGAATACAAATATTCTACCCTATTTGCCAATTTGCGAAAAACAATTACGTAGCGGACTAGATGTTACTAACCAGAGAGCTTAACGATATCTTCTGGCCTGAGACAACTGTGTCCATCAGCTGACCGTCGGCAGCTCATCACGGAAGTAATTACCAAAAGTGTTGACAACAACAGTCCAAATGGGTAACTCAGACGATTCTCGTCCAAAAACCTTCTTCAGCGCCATAGTAAACATTTGCTGTTCGTAACATGCTCACTTAGAAAGAGAACAAAACCTGTGGTGAATATTGATTAGTTTGTAACCGAACGGCAACACATCAGCATCAGTCAAATCGGACAGAAAATGGTTAGTACGAGTTCAGGGCTATTTTACAGCACTGCGCGCGAGAACACCACGGACCTAACAGGGATAGTGTAGTGAAAATACGTGAAGATACGTGACATACGATATCGTTATTCCGCAGCCAACCTTGCGTGTCTGTACGAATGAGCCAGGCTGTGACAGAAACTGCAGACCCATAACCCGTCTAGCACGGCCACTGTGATTTTAGGCATTTAGCCATTCTAATACTAAGAACGTAACCATGTAATAAAAATCGCCTTTTGTAGGAAGCGATTGCGCTCTTACTCGTGTTCGTAATTGACCGGTCCCGTCTCAATAACCTGATTCATCCGAAAAATGATATGAACAACGACAGGCATTACTGACGAGCCCCAACACGAGTGAAACTCGACTCTCAGGCTTCCTTACGGAAAGCGCTGGATGTTGGACATTCAATTTGTATTAATTAAACTTCTGACCACTTGACATACAGCACAGTTAACACTACCTTATTTTGTGAATAGGAGTAACCCCGAAAGTTTGTAAAGTTCGTTCGTCTATACCTAACCAGAACCAGTTGAAGAACTGTGTAGCCGTCCGTAAATGCCTACCATGCGGACAAAGCGTTCACGAGTTCAAGCTGCTCGCTTACGAGTCGGCGGTGAATCTAGTTCACCTAGTGAGTGGTTTAAACAGCCTAAATCATTTGCCGGCCCCAAGCACTTAGCTGGGCAAGTCCTCGATACCTGGTCCCAAAAACCCGGCTCATTCGCCGGCTGTTTTAATTGATCGCAAATGATACGACCCCGCTCTTTTTCAGCACAGTTAGCCGTAACGGTTGGTGAACATAGGTCAATTAAACTGGATGAGCATATGGCATGTGCGGCCGTTCGTGTGCGTCTCGCACAGACCTGTTGTTCTATTGTTCCGTCTACCCTCCCGTCGGATCAGTTTCTAAAAGTGGGTGCGCCAGTGTTGCATAACATGCATATCCGATTGCGGGTAACAGACCACCACTCGTACGGTCGGGAACTAAAGCGCAGGTCTCAATGCCAGGAAGAGGAGTGACCAGAAGCGACTGATGGAAACGTGTATATGCACCATGTGAGACGTGTCACCAAGGCGAATGACAATGCATTACTGTCCAACGAGTGCAGATACATGTCGGCTAATCAAAACATTGTTCACATTCGTTGTTTTCATACACCCTATAATGAATTTCGCGCAACAACTTTCCATGCCAAGCGTCTTTTGCAGTTACAACACCGATACATCGGGATCCTACACGTGTTCGCGAAAAGTGGCCAATAAACAACGGCCGTGCATTATTGTATATGCACACACATTCATGTACGATAGCTCCCTGAATAAGTAGCCAAGTGTCCAAAAGGAGTCCATTTCGTGCATTTCCCACTCATTCTTACTATTTACAGGTAACGCATAAGTAACTCAAAGTCGTCTCCAATATATTACCGCATTCTAAGAACTCATTTACATCGAATATTGTAACGATGACAATCCTACAGAGAGGCGAAAAGCAAGTGTTACGAGCAAAATGTTTAACAATATCAGGCTGCTTGTTTGAATCGCACATGGGAGAATCAGAACTCATAACATCAATAAAAAAAAACTCTGGAATACCTCACTTACAATTGGAATGCTAAATTTATCCCATGTCGATCAGTGGAAGCAAAAGCTTCTACATTAACAGAAAAGAATACACTTTTGCTGGGAAAAATACAACTTGTATTTATTTGAATAGAGAAATCAGAAGACCGGTTTTGCAAGATGGTAGTACCATTTCGTATGTTCTCGTCAGTTGCTACACATAACAGCGGTGAAAATCAAAAATATTTAAGCGAATTAAGTTCATATATCAAGTCAATGCATACACTAGTCTGTCATTGGTCAAAACCATGGCAGACGGAGGTTCAAGGTCAACAGCTTTTGCACACAGAGGACTGGTTTGCTACGCATGACAAGCAGCGCCTCGAGTGACTTAAGAATGACAGGCTTGTGGTGACGCATCAACACACGGAAAGCGTTTGTCGGGTCGACCACATGTCCGGTCTCGAAGATCGAAGAGGCCGGCTTGCGTTGTTTGGTGAGGTCGCGTCGGGTCACGCCACACATCAAGTCCTCGATATACTTGGGCACGTGTTCCTTCATTCTAAGGCGCAGGGATCGATCAGTTCTGCCAATGTAAACGTCACCGCAACTGCAGGTGAACTGGTAGATACAATGTGAAGTGGACAGCTCTGGCATCCGCGTCTTAACGTGAGGAAGTGGGAGTGACTTGGTGCGACTGAGTAAACGCAGTGTAGCTGCATTGTACGTCCGTTGGATGACCTGTGTCAGTCGTCGCGTTAGAAACGACATATTACTATCTCCTTTGTACGGTAACTGCATGTAAACTGGTTTCTTCGAAACAGACGATTCTTGTGGGTTTATTACTTTCGGTTTGCTGTGAAAGTCAATAAAGCCCAGTGGATAACCGTTGGAGACCAGAGTCTCACGAATAAATTTCAACTCTGTATCTAGTGTATCATCCGTACATATAGTTCGCGCTCTGTGAAATAGACAACGAACTAGCGAGCGTTTGTGTTGTATGGGTGAGAAACTGTTGAAATTAAATATTGTCCTCCCCAGGTGGACTTACGATATACTGATCGACACACTGTACCATCCTTTCGTCGCTTGATGCTGATATCCAGAAAGGCGAGCGTGTCCTCCTTCTCGAACTCAGACGATAACGTTAGATTTCGGTGCGAAGAGTTCAATAAATCCAATAGTTTTTCTATTGTCTCTTTGTCTTGTGCGAATACTATTATGTCATCAACATATCGACGATAAATCGGGATGTCATGCAGTGTATTCGCAAGGCGGAGCTCAATCATAGACATAAACAATTCAGCCAAAATTGGTCCTAGAGGGCTACCCATCGCAACTCCGTCTACTTGTTTGAATCCCATGCTTTGAAAATAAAATTTGATATTTTCAGTACACAATAATATCAAAGGCTTCAAGATATTTGCTGGGACATGAAGCTTTATGTTATGAGCTAGTGCAAAGTCACAGATAAAGTCGACCGTCTCCCTTAATGGCACATTTGTGAAAAGCGAATTTACATCAAGGGAACACATAACTTTTCCTTTCAAGTCAGTATTATCTAAAATTTCACACATTTCAAACGTGTCTTTCAGACAAAATTTGGAAGCGAGTGCGCGAACTGGTTGTAAAACATCCACTAACCACTTAGCCAGTTTGTGATAAGGCGAACCCGCCATCGCAAGGATTGGCCGCAAAGGCGTTTGCGGTTTGTGAATCTTTGGTAAACCGTATAATTGCGGAGTCGTACTACCGATAGGTTTCATATACTTGTACTGTCTTTCGGTTATGTACCCATGTAAAAGTAAAATCTGCAACTCACGGCAAATGTGTTTCTCCACCAGCATTATGTTGTCCGGTTGGCTATCCGGTAGAAACTTTGTGTTATCTGAAAGGATGACATTCATTTTCTCCACATATTGCTGTTTGTCCATCACCACAGCTCCGGACCCTTTGTCAGGTTTTAAAACAATTACATCCTTCCAGTTTGCTAATTCCTTTAGGGCTTGATAGTGCTCACTCCGGAGTAAACATTTTTGTTGGATGGGAGCATTCAAAAAATGATACGATAAGTCCACCATTTTAACTTTAAACCAACTGTGGTTGTCCTCAGATGTGGGCGCCAGCTCTCCCAGTTGATCACATAAGTTTTCGAATTGTGCTTGCACTTGAGAAGGGTCAATACTCCTATGCGGGCATTTAAATTGAAGCCCAACAGAAAGTACTTCCAATTGAGGGCGCGAAAGAGATCTCGAAGAGAGATTCACAACCAGTTTATGTGGGTCGGTGGGAAATGTGTCACTCGGTGTGGTAGAGGACAATGATCTTTGTAGATGTACCATGCTAGAGTCCCGAGCACGTTTGACAGCTTGACTAGAGAAGTTTGAGAATTTAATGCGCGAAACAATCGACAGGTTGTCCAACAGTGGCAAATATTTCAGTTGAGTTTCCAACAATTTAGTCAGTTTATCACGAGTGGACTCGATATGTGATTCATTCAGGCGTCTGAGATTGAACGAGGTCGCTTTAATGTTGCCTCTGCGAAGCAAAGACCAAAAGGTTTTCGGATAAAGACCAGATCGATCACAGCTTCGTAAGAATTCCATCCTGCACTTTTCAATGACAATCTTGCAACGAAGGCTGACAAGCTTGTCGAGGCCTTTGATAATGTGAGCTGGGAATCTTCGTTTCAGAAATATAAAACATCCTTCCCAAGTTACGAATTTGAATAAAGAAATCAGAATTTAATTGCATTTTTTCCCCCCAATTGATTTGGTCGATGAAAGTAACGTTAGATAAAAAATGAGCAGTGGCGGTTAACACCTCGCAGCCGATTCGGACTTGATATAAAATGCGCACGGCTTCGCGTTTCGCCATCTGGGTAATCTATGGTAAATGCCGGTGGTTCTTCTGACTATCGGTTTTCACATCAACATACACATCCTAACTCAATATTTCCAGCTTTATCCTGTACTATAGAATTACTCATACGTCCTGCGTTGCCGTGTAACTAAACTATATCGTGGCACTTCCAAATGATGAACATTTTTGCGCCGTTACAGAGTTGTATCATATGAATTCTAAGCTGAGTGTGTGTTTTGTCACCCAATTTTCGACGGCAGTGTTCAAAGTGGCTAAAATTAACGATACACCAATAAAATGAGTGTACATATACGGCTAAAAAGACCATAATTTAATGCAACTTATATGATGGGGATACTTAATTTAAAGCTAGCATGCGAACGTGCTCATAGTGGCGAACTTTTAACAAACAGCCGGTCACCACTTCCACACGATAGCGATTAACAACAGTGAGCCAGTCATGAGCAGGCATATGAAGTATATAACTTTTGATTTCAAATCGCTGCATGGCCACTTGTGTGCGGTCACATGTTTTGATATTTCGAGCTTTGGTGACCTTTACTGAATACCGGTCGTGTTTCTGTGCCCGTCAGAATTCGATTGGACTTTGTGAACGAATAAAGTCTACTATAATATCGCGTAAGACAGGGTGATTGGGTGAGCCAGAAAATCCAGTAAGGGCACATATGGGACTGCATGCACTCTGACCAGCATATCCAACGACCATGGGCATGTGCACAGTCCAATCGGTTGCTGAACCCGCGATTGGGAAGGAAGGCAAAAACCTCCTACACCGAGCAATCTTGAGAAACAAGAGAGAGAATGGTTCAACGGAGGTGTTCGTTAAGAAGTTTGGCGAACATACCTAAAGCATGAAGGCTATACCATCCAAAGAAGATAGGGGGATATTGATTCTATTTGTAATTTCTATACTGAATGATTACTCAGCATATTTACGAAGGGTTTTTGTTTCATAGTTCGCGCAAGTCCGCCGACAGATCTTACAGAAAGCTGGTCACGTTGTGAAGCAATTTGGGAATATTCTTCGAAAGCATACAATCAATGCGGAGCAGTGACTGTTGTATCGTCCCTCTCGTTGGTTTGTCTTCTTCGTTATCCGTTATCTCTTCGAAGCCTACTTCTCTTTCAGTTGTGTCAACCTAACGAGCACCGTCACATTCCAAGATATTGCCTACACTGTTCACTTATTAAAAAAAAACAAATGAAAACTTACCGGTGTGCGTACTCCTCCGGGCTAAAGGTTTGAGCAATACAAACACTCATTCGTCTGAAATGTTCCTACCGTCGTTGGGATTTATTTGGTTAGTTTCATCTCGTTATCTAAAGAAATCCAGTGTTCGCAGCCCGACTTGGTGGTGGAAACCCTTTGACATCACCTCTTACGTTCAACCATCCCAACAGATCTTCCCAATTTGGTGTACTGTGAGTCATAATTCATCTGGTTCGTGAGGACTTAGCGTTCGTCGTTCCGGATAGGTGTATTGATGACCATCACAATTTTCTAAGTGGATTACAAGACCACTGTCTGCTGGCTTGGTAACGACCTGTTGCGTTTGAAATCGTTTCGAGGTCACAGGAATATTAGTCCAGTCGTAAAGACAAGTTACTATGTGGGTAAACTGAAAATATTTATTTGTTTGTCATGGCAGCCGAAATAGTGGTCACGCACGACAGTGATTAGTGGCTGCTAAGAGGATGTGGACGACAAACAAATAATCGTTGTGTGAAGGGGACACAAACGAGACCGAGCAAAGGTGATAAAGCAAGGAAAGCGAAGCTACTAGGACACTAACTAGAAGCTAGTAATTGTTGCTGACTTGAACTAAGGAAGGCGGTAGAGGAAGACATAGTGAGAGTCGTGCGAAGTATCTGAGTAGGGAAGGTGTATGAGCGACATCGCATCCTCATGACAACTGAGAAAAAAGCCGTAAAGGAGAGAGTGTGCCACCAAAACTCTTTCCAATGAATACAGTAAGCGGTTTTGTCATTTAGTGGACGACAAGCTACAGTGTTCATAACCCCTCAACCAAAGCGTGTGCGGACGAAATGTACCTGGAATGTCCCACCGTCTACTGATCGTTCATCACGTTACACTGAAAAAAATGACAACCCAAACATGAGGATAAATATTGATAAGACCCAAGTAAAGAAAGCCCGATTCACTTGGATGGAAGGCCTCATCTGTGCACGAAGCAAACTACAGCATTTGGTGAGACAGGACTTGAGGGAGACCTATAATAGGGGAATATCGAATACAGATAGTTCCGTCAAAATGAGATAACAAACTTGAACGTTCTGGCTTGTCTAATGGTTTGCGGCGTGCCAAATTACGACAGAATCCAAAAATAAATTCAGTTGTGTTTTTGGTAACTTTTTCAAGCGTGCTCAGTTTTCAATCCCTGTCCTACCCAGATGAGTGGCGCAAATTGGGAGAGTTCTTACTGCGCTACCGGTATACCAAAGAAGATTTGGTTTTAGCGCGTAAGATCTCTTATCGACCGTAGTATCCTTCAGGAAAAATACCCGCTCAAGGATAACTTGCTGAGGTTATAACATCAAATGAGCCGTCTGACTCGCAAAAAAACACTCTTTTCGAATCCGGGTGTGCTCGATCTGGAACAATCTATCGTAACCGCATCATCGGCAGATGAATACAAACGCAGATGTGACGCACATAAAACCGAGATTCCCGAAAATTTGATCATCGGAATCATTGCGGTAGAATGAGGATAATCTCGACCGCCCTATGTTGATGCTAGCCAATTGTTGTCTGTTACAAATCGCAGTGCGATTGTTGTATGCTTAGTAGGTGGTGGATGAGTTTCTATTTCGCTCGTTATCTTCTGACCTTCGCTTTCGCAGCCTTCTTACTGTCGACTTTCTGAAAATGAGCCAGGTTTCTGACCTGTCTTTTCTGTCTAAAGCGTGAAACACCTATTTGTATGTACACAGACATTCTCAACATCCTCAAGTCCGTAAATTTTCTATGGATCCTATGGTGTGCCAGATAGTACCGCATTGCAGCACAAAGGTCAATCAGTAAAATTTCATCGGACCAGTCCAAGTAACTCTCGTAATCAGAACTATGTTGATTATCTCCAACTATGCATCAAGTCAAGGGATATTTTTAATTTTCTAACATCGAATAAAATTCACACAGACTGCACGCTCACTGTGTTGATCAGTACAGTGATCGAACAGTGAATAACAATAGACTGACACAGTCCGTAGACGGGAATAGAAAACTCGAAATATTTAGAAAAATTCAAAACATACGGCTGAGAATTCGTGCGACAAAACTAGAAACCTGGAAGACATGACCTAATTATTGTGGAAAAACCTGCGACTCCACGACTTAATCTCGAAGCGTGGCTCACTTTTACCGATGTCCAGGACTGATTAATTTGACAACGCAACGCTGGCATCTAAAGCTCCATAACTGTTGTCATATGCATCAGATTGAACTTTATGTGCCACTTTACAGGCTAACTGCAATGGTAAACGCACTTACAGGCACACGTCACCGACATGTTGGTTACGTACGCTGTACCGATAATGCATATGTCACCGTCACAGATAAAATAATCTCTAGCCGCAAACTCGGGGCTGAGTACCTATGGGCAGTTTTAGCGCACACATACAGATGTACTTGTTGGCATTGTGTGACCGATGGTACTGCGGTTCGACCAACCATTCTATGTAACAACAAGGGGGGATAGACTAAGAGGAAAAGTTTAATAAAGTAAAAAGAAAGCAAAACTGGATAAAGTTAACGAAGTTATGAGAGTTGATACTTGTACGGATATCAACACTATGCTCTCGAGCATAGGGGTTTTAACCAACAGGTTAAACGACTAAACATGGCAGGTAACACCTACCGACTTTACTTAACGCGACAGTCAAGGTCTTCATAATTTATTAGTACGTCATCGACCGATCACCTCGCACTTTCCTCTAACTGGTAGTGGCATCAAGTGAACGATGTCCAATGCGGAAATCGCTTGAATGATATATGGAATAAGTGGTCTAGTCATCACAAACTGTCTTGTTGCTAGTCAATTTCACCTGAATCCAACTATCGTACCAAATGAACATGAAAGACAAGATATCGAAGTAACAAAACTGAACAAGCAGAAAATACGAACGACCTAACAAAACAATCAAACAATCGAAGGGAATGAACTCACTTTGCACGCGATTCTAATTTTTTCCAAAGCATATCTGTCGGCAAACGTGAATCTCTTAGCGAAGGGGATGGGAATAGAACGACTCGGAAGCTCACTTCCAATTCCCACGATTCAGGATCGGATAGAATGTTCACCAACTCGAGGCGACGAAATGAAGATCGCATCATGTAGTAAGCACGAGCCAGAACTATGGCCGAGTTGGCCCACGATCGGCTCCTGTAGATGCACAGATATAACATACATGTAGCATCTAATTGACAACGTGGTCATACTTCACCAACGAGCCAAACAAACTAAATTGTACGTGTTAATGAATACAACGTACAAAATGTTAGGCGGCAAACTTGACATCCGTAGAGTACCGGTTTAGTTTACCTTTACAGTGCGTAAGTCGGAGGCTGAATTAAGACAGCACGTTGCCGTTTCACACAACTCCTGTCTCACACTTAAGAGCACATACCAGACTTGAAGTATCGGCACTGCTGCATACGCTGAAAGTAAACTAACAAGTAAACAAAAACAACAAACAAGCGACAACTCGAAAAGTAACGACAAGGTCCCACTCACGATGACCGATAGGAGATGATGCACGAGTGCCGTCGGCTAGAAGTAGACATCCAGAAACGAGGATAAATAGCTTGCTTATTAAAACAACGAACATCGAGAATAAAGGAGACAAACAGAGCAAGCACTTAAAAGCGAAAAACTCTAAAATAATGCACGGTGTCTATAAAGATAGTCAGCGGCTCAGAATCAATGGAAGCATAATACTGTGATAAGTCACCTTTGAAGCGTTGCTGTAGTGCAATGAAACAAGCTTCTTTTAGTCCAATGAAGACTGCAAATCAAACAATGTCTCAGGAAATCAAAAAGTTTGAAGTAATTTGGATAGCATTCAGCAGGCAGAATTCTACGTCTTGGAAGTAACTACATATAATGCATGCTATGCATTGCGCACGAAAGTTTAATACTTTAATAACCATAGTTGAGTTGTATGTGGTTATGCTTACGCAAACCATAACCTTCATTCTAATCAACCGTGCAAATTCAAGGTGATTTCTTGTTGAGCTCTGCAGTCTTCAAATGTGACCAAAAACCGGTAGACAAAACAATCACCGACACGAAACCACATTCTAGTATCATGTGTTTATTGTCAGGAACTCGGCATCGGATTAGGTGTTGAAACATTGTAACGCAAGTGTTTTTATCATGGCATGAAGTGGCATGAGGTGGTACAGAGAGAGCATTTGGAAACTGAGACATCAGTGTAACAAGGAGCGATTACGTTCTGGCACAGCGCTTTGCCTGTTAAAAAGATATGCAAGCGCACACAACACCGGTTGGTGTTTGGATGCAGTAGAAAATACCATGAGATTGAATGAATACTTAACAAAATACGTAACAATCAGACGTGTATGGGACAAGCAAGGTTTTCAGTAGTACAGGCTTTTATAAACTCCATGAGTGAAGGGCATGGTTCTTTAGGAATAACCTCAGTTTGATTTTCGACTAACAGTGACATCAAGAGATGTCTCCAGCAAACACCAGCGGCAGTCCCGCCGACCAAACGTCGATAAAAATGGGTTGTCCTACGTGGTATACACTCATGCTGATCGCAGTTATACACAACACACCATATTTTCCAGACCTTCCCTGTCTAGTCGAACTATATTCAGACATAAGCAAATGACACTGCAAATGATAACGCCTTACATATTAATCATAGACGTGATCCCTTCACACAAAAACAAACAGTGCGCAACAACATAACCAATTAGGACGTCCTACTTTCTTCACGTCCGAAAGTGAAAACCTGGGAATACGCAGCGATTTGGGTCAAAACTTGTCGCAAATGCCTATTGCTGAAACGAAAGACAAGCGTACTGATTGCAGTATAAGTAGGGGAGATAAGTGAAAGACATTCGAACCAGATAGATCATAGATGAGAAAAGCGATGGTGCCACCCACAGGATTTACGATTACCAAGTAAGCGAGTTAACCAACTGAATTTAGGTTATTCCTAACAAATAGGAAGCTTGAAGGCGGATCAACTGAATTAGGTAACAGCGTCCTTGAAGCCGAAAGTACACAAGGCAATACCGCGACCATGTTACTTGAGCACGGGCTCTTTAATCAGAAGAACAGTACTGTCTGCGTATCCGGGATCTGTCAACTAGGTTAACACTAACAAAAGAAATGTGTTTAATCAGTCATATCACTGAAATAATGTGGGAACAGCAACACACTGAACGAACTCCCCGGCCAAGTCTACTAAACCTCGGCCGACTGTATATGACACATGAACTGCGATGCCGCAAAACAAGGCAGCAGAGGAGACAAAAACAGCTCTCTACCAATAAGGCATGTATTTAATCTGATCACAGACCTGACAAGGTCAGTGAAAACGTTGCTCTGTTTATATGAAAATGTGACCTTGGGTGCCGCACGAGAACGAGAAAAAATAGCAAAATGAACGTGGAGTCCGTATCTCACAAGTGGCGTAAAAAAGGTCAACCATGAGTTAAATCCCATTCACTCATTCATAACGACCCTAAACCAGACCGGAAAGTACCGGGGTTGGAGGTGCCGTTCACCACAGCAGCGATTCGGAAGGCTCCATAAGAAAAAAAGATAACATGACAATAGGACAGTTAGAGAAATGTTTTTTAAAGAAATTAACACAGTGACACAGATTTCTGAACAGATAAAATGCAAATGCACCTCCATAGACCTTGAAACATACGCAAAGACTGACAACTTTACCGGAAAACATGGACGCTGCCATCCTTTCGTTCAACCGATACGATAGTACCCGGGTCAAATAATCCCGATGGCAGATCGAATAGGCCTTTCTCAAAAAACTGCGGGAGTTCATTCTCTATGGCCTGACGGAGAGCAATCATGCGTTCCATGCGTGCTGTGTTATCTGGTCGGCCTTTAGCAGCACCACCATCCGAATAGAATGCACATCCTCCAAAAAGTTGATTTACATGATGCAGAGAGTTTTGGGGAATTCTAAGCACATGGTGCTGCAGGAGTGCAACATAGCCTCGATAGACGAGTCCCGAAGAAAGACAAGCCAAAAGAATGGGGTGCTTACGTAATAAGCAGAGAAAGCCTAACTTCTGAAGCGGTGCGTCAGAAATCAACGATTTAAATGTAGTCAGCCTTCGAAACATGCTTTAGAAAGCATGAGACCCTGTGGGTAGAAAAAAATATAAACAGCAAAACTCGCTAGGCATTCAGAAAATCAACGTCAACTTAGAATCACTTGCTGGTAACAACGCTAACTTCTAAAAAAAACATCCCCGAATTAGAACATATGTGGTCTTGAACGTCACAATCGGGAGTGGGAAACCTGAAACCATTCAGCCCATATGAGTAAGGTAACCTAGCCATGGACACAGTTACGGTGTCTAAGTGAAAGGCGAACGCAAATGAACTAGTTTGCGTCACTTGCGTTCCAAAGCGTACAGGAGGATGAAAAGAAAAATTGCAAACCACTTTACGACGCCCATTTTGATGATATCAGTGTAGACTTTTTCGCCATACCATTTGCAGTGTAGTAGACTTAAACGGTATAACAAATGAAACAGAAAAGAAGGTCAACATAAATGGATACAGCACAAACGTTCTCACAATGTTAGCGTCGATTACCTCCATTCTGCGCTAATTCTGACAGTCCCTAACCACAGGTTTTGTCATTCACGCAATAACTAGAGGACCGCCACCGCCAAACGGAATAAGACCTTGAGGTCATGGCTCTCATCCATCTATCGTATGTTATACATTGACTACCTGGTTGAGGCCTTCAGCGCAATTCAAGTCGTGCGAAAAGCCTACGGCATAGCAAGTGACTAACTGGCATTCGTAAAAATGTCCAAGCCATCAATGAGGTCGACAAGTTTAACTGTATGCTAGATCCTCTTGTTTCAAAAACATGCAGATGAACTGTAACGTTCCTTATGTGTCAACAATTGAATTTTGGATAGTGCAAAGAGGTTTCCCATGGAGCAGGATAACATACCAGCTGCCATAGTCAAACGCTGGATGTTTTTTTGAGGATACCTTTAATCCATTTCTTTTCTTTAATCGCGAAAACCAACGCAGTGGCTGCAGTTTATACACAGTGTAGAGGGTTATATGCCCACAGGATATTCCCCAAACATCTAGGAGCCTGCACAGTATCAGTGAGACAAACGTGAGTTTAATTACTCTTCTTCTAAAACTATCCCGAACAAATCAAAGCAGCCGGAAAGATGGTGGGTTGTCTATCGACACATATCATCTACAAACAACTTTATCACATATTTCTGGTTGTTTCCTTCTCAACTACCACATCACTGTTGTCAGATAAAAAAGGTTATCTGCTGACAGAAAATTTTCCTGAATAACACTCAACTACCCGCCTACTTTTTGAGCACATTGCAATTTATTTATGAAACCTTAAAACTAAACGTTTCCTGCTACCGGGACGTTCCATGCCAATTCCAACTGTTCAGCTTTAAAATCATGGACTCACTGGTACCTACGCATGTCAATTTTCATACTGCCGTGAAAAAACGTGAACCCAATAATCTCAGCAGTCATCAACTACGCATCTCCGTCTGCTTATGAATACACTACAGTGTGTTACTTTCGAGAACTTCAGTTCAACATTGGATAACACGTATTTCAATTTATAAAGCGACAGAATGTTGATGAGTTTCCTTAAAAGCTGTAGGCATTGTACAATCACTGCAACCTCACATCTATTACTATTGAACAATCTACGTGAAGTTCATAAATTGAATGCAATTTAACAACACACATAAGCGGTTTCCGGATAATTGGCCGTTAGACTTACAATGGGACTTCGAACATTCGCAGTCTGCTAAAGTGGTCTCAGTATCCTGGTCATCATCAATGACGGCAATACATCATTGGCGCGCATTAAGGCTTAGCTGTCATATGAACATAAGTTCTAAATAAGAAGCAAAAGAAAGTAGGACGATAGGACCTAAATACGAAAAAAGCGTCAATGTCTAAACTCCGATCCTTAAAATCAAGGTGCCTACAACCTTAAAAATAGTCAGTCGAACTGAATGAAAGTGAGGCGTCATTAGAAAGAAAGGTTTCTTATGGCATTCGCTTTTTCGCATCATTAGTTATACTTACTTCTGAAACAATTCTGACAAACGAAAACGATCAAGCCATTGAGTGCGACTGGTAGCCATATCGAAAAACGTCTCTAGTCACCGACGTTGTGAGTCACGAAGACTCGAGCCGGACAGACAGTCTCTAACAATACTGTCCAAATGTTTGGTGGATTGTACCACTTCCCTACACCAGTATAGTTAACATAATAAAAGTAACATGAGGAAGCAAACATCTCATAATGGTGTAAAAACGGAATAATTCCCGGTTAGGCAGATCGAGTAAAAAAGTCGACTTAACAGGAGATACCCCAAACCCTTGTCTTAAAAGCCTAATCTGCAAAGCAGCAGGGCGAAGCACCGAGTTCTCAATCCGCTGGAGGCCAACGACCGATAGCCCGGCTCGTATGTCCTTGTGATGGAGTACACCTATCCAATATGCCGATGCACCTTGTGTGATATTACGGCTGGAGCACGCTAATAGTTCGCAGACTCACCAGGAGAGACGAGTCTGGCACAGTGGGTGTGCTGAGTCCTGAAAACCAGGACCACCAGGGGTGCTTTGAAGCCTGCTGTCTACTGCCGGGCTGATCAAATTGGTTCGCAGGCTCTTTGAATCGGGTCCATCCATTCATGCTATCCGAACCACATTCGTACAGGTTGGGCCGATGAGCACCCCGGCGGTTGGCGTGTCTTCCCCAGGATGTGCCCATAGTTGTCACAAACCGAAGACTTCTGCAGGCCATACGAACCACATGCCAGACATACGGCAAGCTCCGATTGGAGCCATCTAGACCCTTTGTGACGAGGTATCGTATGCCACATCACAACATCGTCAAAAAGTTCGTGTGACAATTTATTTGAAACATGCGAATACATTACTCTCAAGCAGTACTAATGTTAATTGTCTGTCACTTTTTATCAGCCAAGAGAACCTTGCTTATTCCACAGTTAACTCCCGGGTGAAATGCCATTCAATCATTCGCAGCCCGGGGAGGCGTTTGGTGGCAGTGAGCACTTACTCGGAGTTCGAGTAAGCCTGATCGACGTCTGTCTAACGTCAATCACAAACTAGTGAATCGGAGCATCGGCAAAAAGTGCTTAGTAGGACAGACAACTTGTTGGAATCTGTAACATACATGCTTACCATTTAATTATATGTACACTTCAACAAAGAGCAAATCAACTCACTTGACACTACTACTATGAAATACCTGTTACCTAACGGCATCGTGCTACCCATTTGTACCGCCCGATGAAAGCAAACGAAAGCAAATATCAACGACCCAAAGCTTTCCACTCCGACCAGTCAGGTACTGCATAAGTGAACACAGTCCTCCCAATCGTCCTATATACGGAGTCTCCCTACTTCAGAGGTAAGTATCTCCGTCGCCACTTGTCAACGCTTATCGGATATCTTTGAAGATACGAACTTCCATTGCATTCCCTAAACTTTCGTTAGGACTGACGAAATCCACAATTTCATTATCCAACAGTGAATTTACGTAATCACAGTACGCTTGCAGAAGCCATCTGTGTTTCGATACTTCACACAGCACTTCGAGGCATCCAGCAAAATGCACATAAAATCATCTATGCCAAATGAAAGCCGTTAAACAGAACCAAATCTTTGTCAGTACAGTCAACACTTGCCGATCCTTCACCAGATAGAAGGTTCACACACCAGTATTGTGTGGGTCTCGCATACAGTCTCTCATTACCTCGCTCACATCAAAAGTGAACAAAAATGGTTTGGACACAACATGCCATATCAACAGCCGGTACGCTCATCAGATCAGAAGTGGGACGCCACGGAGCTCTGAAACAGTCGGCTTGGTTCAGGACCAGTCACAGTGCCAAAGAGACGCACGACATAGATCCAACGACAGGGAAAAGTCGAGACTTCCAGCGCTGACGGATTGGTATAAAAATGGAGATGTTGGGGACTCGGACAAAACCTCGTTGATGTCAGGATGATACATTAGTCTTCTCCCAGGATATGCAGTTCGATTGAGCAGCTGCAAGTATGTAACGTTCGAAGGTGGGGTTGACGGGTAATTGAAAATTCGGCTTTCGCGGTTCCAACTTCAGAATTATCGATGACGGATACCGCGGCGCGGCGCCCACGAAGTACGTCGCACACCGACGAGGCAGGGGAAAAGTGGTGAGGACGGTAGTGAAATCTACTCATCAAGTAGTAAGATCTTCCGGCAGACTGATATATGGTCACTCTCAATAAAATGCGTCCCTTAATGCGCGAAGTGCGTTATGGATCATACTATGGCAGGTAGGATAAAGATCAACTCAACTGTTGCAGGTGCGCGTCGGATACCTTTTCGAAGAGTTCAGGTCAAGTGACTCAACTACTTTATGTAGAAAGGCGTCCCAATGTGAGAATACTCGGCACGGCAAACGAGACAGCCCGGCAGCAGTTGCACATTCTCAGGTGAATAAGATCAAACTCCTGGGTCTTCTGTCTTCTCACTCGCACTTGTTTGTCGTGATCTATCATTCGTAACCAATTACAAATCTGGGATGTGATCAAATATGGACTAATTTCTCTGATCGGAACGCTTTGGTACTGATCCAAATTCCCCAGAGGCTTCTGACCCATGGAACCATCTGTACCACATTTTTACGACCCTCTTTGACTCGACCGCTACTTTTCATCCAGACAAATAGATGACGCCTTTTAATCACGTTTCACTTTCGACCCATAAACATACCGCCGATTGGCCACATTACGATGCCGCTTGGTATGCTCTTGAAACGACCTATATGCAAACTGAAAAAGAAGTGTTAGCTCGTCATCTATTGACGAGATGCGGACAGGATGTTGGACGATGGTTTGACCAACATCTCGAGAAATAACTTGGTCAAACGGAAGACTGCAATATCAAAGCCGTCAGTGCTAAATAGTATCGTGATAACGCCTTGTGTGATGGATTTATAAGTGAGCTGACTTGAAACCCATCCCGTCAGAGATCATCGGAACACAAAACTCTGGATCTAAAGAGAGCCGTCAATCCAGTTAAATAACTAGAACTGAGTCAAAAAATCTCATTCGTTTTATAGCCCAAATGTGCCTGATTACTGTGGTGCTGCTGCTGCAGTGAATTTAGCTGACTGCTCCCCTATGCATCTGGTACTGGGTGCCGTCAAATTGACGTTTTTTACGGATACAGTTTTTCACCCACGATACCAGTGTTCCGCAAAAGATGTTCCATGTAGAGCTTGCAGTAAAAAGAGTCATTTTCAAAGTCTTCCAATTCAGAGGAAGCAACACGCATACATTGCATCTGTAACGATGCCAATTATTTCATCCATTACTAAAGCATCAGAACCCTGACGTATAGCCGACGTTATTACAAATTTTACTTTACTGGTGAGTAGTCGAGGATTTGATTAATTTCAAGTTGAACATCACCCACAATTGATCGCAGCTGTCGCATTCCCATAGACTATCCAGTCGGCCCCTTTCGAATTTTACTGCCAAAGGGACTGAATTACGAACTTTTATTGATACTAGGAGATTGAACAGCTAAATTTCAAAGGTCATCTTCATTTGTAACCGATGGCATGAAAAAGATTCGGAAACAAATTGTTCTGACTACCATATATTTAACAAGTGTTATGCGTGAGTATAGTTTTGCATTTCCAGAACGTAAAAATGCCTTCTGTTCTACCGTCCAACTTGCTGTTCACCGAGATCTTTGTACAGATGCTTTGCTACGACATGATTTCCC
>LOND01001399.1:83898-96530 GCA_014220965.1 Paragonimus kellicotti | reverse complement strand
TAATAACAGTTAAGCCACCATGCACACCCCTGCACACACTCCTACGCATTTTATACGTCATACAACGATAATAAATCTGCACGGTTTTCAGGGAACCATGCTACCTTACCTTATCGTACTTCAGAACCGTTTTCGACCAACGGCTCAGCAGACGACGGTAAATAACGCCAACCTCGTCTTCCTGATTGAGCCACATCACAGCAGTGCTCACGGCATCCATTCCCGAAATGATTTTCTCGACTCCTTCCAACTTGTTTCGGAGACCATATTTAGTCTCCCGTTGAGTATTAACCAGCACAGATATTCAAGGGACCTCATTACCAGGTCACCTCTAAGCCGACAGTACGCTAAAAAGTACATGTTCAGATATTTCAATCTTTCCTCATACGGATTCGTTTTCAGAGACCCGGACTGCCTTGGTGGCAAGACGTTGCAGTCTCCAGGGGCAACTTTTCCTCTTGGAGATGTGGTGGCCAGATCACAACTCCATTCTCTATATGCGATCGACCGAAACTGTCATAAAGCTGAAAACAACTAGGGTTGAACCGACCGAAAAGACGTTTCAATAACGCCAGGATACTGCCTTTTGCATTTGCTTCAGCGTTCGCAGAGCTCGAGAGCGTGTGCGAAACAATGGCTCTAAGTCCTACTATGTTTGGAACGGGTACCCGTCGATGTGATAGTTATCACCACCAAGTGATATTCAAACAGGTGTGAATGTGCCTAACTTTACACTTACCAGCATCAAAGTCACGTCGGTTCACTTGAGACCAATCTAACAGTGTTAAGGTCCTTCTGTAAAGATAAGAAGAATCTTTGGTAGTATTGACGGTACGCCAAATTTTGACGTCACCAGCAATTAGTAATACCGGGGAGGTGATTGAAAAAGGAAGGTCGTTGAGAAACATCGAAATAGTAGCGGACCAAGAATTGAACCTTGGGGTATTCCACTGACGCTAGGTCTGCAGGTCATATCGATACGTCGACGTTGATAAAGAATTCTACCAGACTAAAGTCGAGAATCCACTTTCATAGTCCCGGTGAGACAGTGGCACGTTATATGTTTTAATCATCATGCGTAAGTTGCACTGGTGATGACTGGTCATTTCATAATAAGACGAGAAAATATTGTAATCATGGGACGTTTTCTAGGCGTATGGGAAGAGCTATATGAACCACGTTAATCTGTTATCGAGACATAGGTAAACGTCGAACCAGATATATTCTCGTGCGTTCACAAGTTCATTTATTTCTAAGAACACAGACAACAACATCATGTAAATTGCCAAAATTGCTACAGCCATTGTTTTTAGTTTTAGCAACTATGGGGGCTAAATACGACCCCTATCCGGAGCCTGGAATGTCCGTGTTTTTATTGGTTCTTTTACCCGGGTCATCAGGGATAGGTGTTCAGGGAGCCGGTATAATTTCATACCCGGGAAAAAATAACTATTTGAACACCGAATGTTCTCTGATTGGTTGACGGATAATCCGTGCTCACATCTTAAATAATAACAGGATGTGTCGCACATACATGTCAGCACAAGCCATTATCAACTGTTTCGAATGATAACACCAAATAATTTCGGGAATGGATGCCGTGAGCACTGCTGTGATGTGGCTCTATCAGGAAGACGAGGTTGGCTATGTTGCTCATAGTAGTGATAGGAGGGACGGTGTCGGAGGTAGTTACGTGCTGTTGATTAAAGATGGGTTAGACGCACCTGTAAATAACGTCAAATGCACACGCAACGTAGAAGTAGCTGCCTGTGACGTTCACCCAAAAAGTGCCCTATTCGTATTGTGCGCATGTGAGTCCTTCAGGAGTTCGTTGTTTAAGATGAATTTGCCTCAGGATCTCATAAAAGCCATGTCCGGCAAATGTAGGTGGGTTATTCTGGGGAACTTAGACGCACCTGAGATAGACTAGAGAGTGGAACTGATGAGTGACACGTGTAACCTCAGTCAAAAGCTGTTAGACGCGCTCCATGACCTGGCGGTACATCAGCATATACGAGAGCCCACTCATTTTAGATTAGACATCGCACATTCATCTTGGACCTAACGGTTACCCCGTACGACAGGAATATTAGGAGACTGACGGTCTCTGAGCCTCTTGGAAAGAGCGGTCATCTGGTAGTCACAATGGAGGTCTCAGTGATGTGCGCGCCTCCGATTCCAAAGTTAATTAGGGGATATTGAAAGGTGAATGTAAATCAGTGAGCTGGCATACAGAAGGCTTGCACTGGGAATGGTAGTCGTCGGGGTCTATGAACCCGCATATGAGATGGCATCTTGAACAGTATGCACTACAGGCAAAACAAACAACGGGGAACTACAGGCCATGGTACGGAGAAGCGATATGAAAGCTAGCCGCTGCTAGATCCAAAGCTTGTCGTGACATTTTGGAGTAACCACCTGGACTCGGACCATGCTGTTGTGCGTGCCCGTTTTGTTTTGTCATTTACCCAGAGGACACGCTCGTAAATGCAAGATAATTAACTGGCATTCGAGCGAGGAGAGTGTAAAGAACGCCTACCAGGAAGCATTGGTGAACAAATTGCCCAGTTCGAGTCAGATGAGAGAACCTAACGAACACTGGGAACAAATCGCAGCAGCTATGGAAGCTTGTTGCGAGATGTGCTCTGAAGGACTGCAGTTACGACAGAACTTCGTTTCTGTCACGTTGATAAACCTTATGAACAAGCGTCGCTCGATCCCACCTGGTTCTGAATATGACGACCGTCGAGAACTTAAACGCAAGCTGACTAAAAGCTTGCGCAAAGACCGTGAGCACTACTTGGTCGAACAGTCGAAAGAGATGGAAAGAGCCTTTTTATCTGGAATTGCAGAAGGCTTTTTCCCTGATCCGTGGTTGTACTGGTCGTCGAGTCGGTGTAAGACCATATGTGAAAAAGATGGTTCACTTATCACCAATCAATCGCGTCGACTTGACAGGTGGGCTGAACATTTTGAAGAACAGTTCAGCTGGCCTCAACCAGATTATGTGGACGACGGGACCCGAATGGTCAGTTATTGCGTTCCAGACGGCCCTCCGTCGGAAGCAGAAGTGGTCCTAGAGCTCAAATTATTGAAGCGTAACAAGGCTCCTGGACCAGACCTCATCCCTCCTTCTCTGTTCAAGGATGGCGGGGAAAGGTTAATATCAGAACTGACTAAACTCCTCCAGACGATTTGGGAGACTGAAGAGGTACCTCGCGATTGGTGCTTGTCAACAGTAATTCCCGTTTTCAAAAAGGGGTCCCGAAGTCTATGTGACAACCACAGAGGCATCAGTTTGGTATCTGTTGCTTCCAAGTTACTCACTGGCCTCATTTTACGTCGGCTCACTAAACCCAGAGAAAGTCAGATACGTGAAGAACAGGCAGGATTCCAATCCGGTCGAGGATGCGTTGACCACATTTTTAACTTGCAACGGATCTTGGAATATCCATACTCTTATGGGCAGCCGACGGTCGTGGTCTTTTTGGACGTGGAGGCTGCTTTCGATGCAGTTGCTCGTAACGTTCTCTAGAACTGTCTTCTTCGTAAGGGAGTACCAGGGAAATACGTGAATCTGTTGAAATCACTGTATGCTCACTCTGCAAGCAGGGTGAGGGTTTATGGACAGCTGTCTCGGGCATTCATCACTTCTAGTGGTGTTCGTCAAGGGTGTCCGATTTCCCCTTTCCTGTTCAATTTTGTCATGGACGACATTTTGGAGGGTGCGCTTAAGGAGTCCAGTGGACTTGGTGTTGAGCTTCTTCCTGGAGCTAGGTTGACCGATCTGGAGTATGCGGACGACATTGTCTTACTTAGCCCCTCTGCCGAAGACATGCAGACCATGCTGAACAAGGTGAATGACCGGGCTGGTTTGTATGGAATGCGCTTCGCACCTTCAAAGTGCAGTGTTACTTCAAGACTGGGGCATTTCCATTCCTACTTTCTTTATTGCAGGTAATCCGCTTGAGACTGTGGACAGTTTCACCTACTTGGGTAGCATTATCTCGTCAGCTTGTAATATTGCTGATGAGATATCAACGAGGATAGCAAAGGCACGAGTTGCCTTTGCCAATTCTGCGTCATCTGTGGTGTCGAAAAGACGTTCGATTGTCGCTGAAAGAAAGATTATATAATGCTGGTGTACGTTACGTTTTGCTCTATGGTTCTGAAAACTGGCCTGTCGCAAAGGAGAGATATCACAAGGCTTACTGTATTTGTGCAACCATCGTTTGTCTCCACACGTAATAGCCCACATTGAGTGGGACTCTGATCGCTGTGAGCAAGGCGGGCAGTTCCGGCCGCTATTCGGACACGCTCGGAATGTGCGATCAATATTCAACTACTCACGTTGCACCAGCCTAGCTATGTATATCACGATTCGTATGCCAATCTGAGCGTTTACCGTACCGGACATTATATACTGAGACCACCAAGAGTTGGGTGAAACCACGTGGTGGTCAAGCGACAACGTGGTCAAGAAATATGGAGATCCGACTGCTCCAGCTGAGTAAAGGTAGTGTTTTTGCCGGATGGGGTCCCGTGATCATTCCAATACCGCCGGCTTAGATACGCTATCCGACTGATCAGGGCTGTCGCAGTCAAGGCTAACATCATCTCAATACCATTTCTAATCTTCCTTAGCTTCTATTAAATTTTCAATGCTCTTAGCAGAGTTTTTCAAGATATTTACGTCCCCAACGTTGTTTTGTCTTAAAAGTGAGCTAGCCCACATCGCCACTAAGGTAACTTTTGTCATGCCACGATGACCTTGATTAGAGATATGAAATCGAGAGAATTTGTCTCTATTGGAGATCATCGATGAAACAACCTTGTAATCCATTCAAACGCTGCGGTACACGTCCTCGCATGCCTTAATCGCGAAATACGCTATAAAATTCGAAATGTCAACTTCAAAACATTGTTTCCAAACTTCTGTACATAAACATTTTCATTCTCCATCCCATTCTGATCATCATCACAATCATCAGAGAACAACAGAATTACATCAGTGTTCACATTGATGCTTGGACTCCAACAACACACGAAGAAAAAGCAAAACCCTTTATATAAGAGAAGAAGATGAAGGAGCGAGGGACTTTACTTAACCATCCGTCTGTATTCAACAAACATTCAGCGGACTTAACCTTTGCAAACAAATACATACCAGCTCAAAGGTGAATAAGACTCTTATCAGGCACAAACAGCTGTCCCTTACGGCTTTTCAATGCCCACCTCATTAAGCATTCACTTCCAGACAAACTCGCTCCAGACAACATAACATCACGTCACTGAGCCTCAATTAGCCGCCATCTCACTTACACGTCTTCCGACCACCTACTCTGTTGGATTTCGGTGGCGAGTGACACCCCATTCGGGACGAAGCCCGTATCCTACAGTACCAATCCCTACACGAACATTTCATTGTACTAGCCCAGAGCATCTGCTAACGCACACCTTGTGACCAGGTTTGGCCTCGCAGCTTTTGACAAAATATCGTGCGCTGGACAACGATCTAGCTGGCCGTACACTTAGTACTATGACCATAATATTTAAGTTCGTCAAATTGTTATGAACAGAAAACTGGGTTGACAATTAGTGCCCAACACTCGCTCCAACCTCCTTGTTTTATCAGCTTTTGCCACCAAATCCGATACGACGACGTTGAACCATTACATCGGTGGTTAAATACTGGGGAAACATTCACGTCTTCATACTGCGCTAGGGTTCGCTTGCCGGTAACACAATACAGCCCTCGACTGTCACCTTGATATACGCGACCCGTTAACTTTCACATCAAAATACATCTCTTCCCATTATGCACTCATATTATCAGACACCTCCCTCTCTTACGAGATAGCAATTCCTGTCTCTTCTACATACCGACGGCCACCGCTATGCCGTCATCTTAAGTATACAAAAGGCCGGCAACAAACTCCATGACCCCATATCTAACATTAAATCGACCCGTAATCACAACAATCTATGCAGAAGACAGTGCTTTTTTGGCGAAAAGCGCCATCCATATTCCAGCAGAACGCGAATAGATGTTTAAATGTTCGTGTGCTTAACTTTCAAAACAGCAAAACCTAGGTCGTCCAGCTAGTCAAGATCAGTCGTCTTTCACCAAATAGGAGTCACACCGTCCATCATTTGAGTTCTTAGACCGACCTCAACATATTCGTCTATGACGAAGACGTGAACAAAAATGACATAAGGACACCTTGACGTACGTCCTCCTGTATTGAACCGAACACTGCAATAATTCGCGTAGACCTTAACATGAAGTTTACTAAGTTAAGACAATAACGTGCGACAATATGTTACATACTTGTACACCCATGTGCTAGCGCACCAAATCATCAGACACCATCCACTTATCAACGCACCCTTAAACAGTCGAGGAATACATATTTTGCCTGTTACCACATCACAGATCCAGGATTTCGGCTTAGGCGATGTTAAAAATCGATTATATACCTCTTCACCATAAAGGATGATGAAAACCATCTTCACCAAGCTAGACATTTGTGCCGTCAGGGTGGCGTACAACGCGGCAGAATTGTGGCTGGTCAACCAGATGACGAGCTGGCGTGTACACCGAGAAGACACCCAAGCAACTCACTCGCCACATCCAATATTATTTATGAATTCACTTGTACTTGTGGAGTCAAGTACATCGGCCGAACGATGAGAACGCTTGGGACACGTGTCTCGGAGCACATTCCGAAATGGCTTGTAACTAAAAGCGGCGTTGCTTTATCTTCTATCATACGACATTTGGAAGAAACGGGACATGTAATTCAAGTGGAGAAGACTTTTCGTGTGTTGTATCGCCCAACCAATAAGCATACTTTACCTTTTGCTCAGACCTTTTCGAGTACACCGTTTAAAACCCCCTCCTTGTGTACAGAAGCAGATGCTAGTTAATCTATCACTATTATGGTGTTAAGGCTGTGTAGTCATGAGTTTATATATTAGTCTTTAAGCGTTTGTCATCATTATTTGAATGTCTTAGTTATGCCATTTACATAGGGTTACTTCTTTTTCTTGTCTTAAGCATACTCTTAGGCTACCTATTAGCTTCCGTTTATTTCCACGTGCCGTCACTGTTAGGTCGATATTGTCTGCATTGGTAGTTCCTTACTCGACCTGTTTAAAATTTGAATTTTTGTTTTTAACTCATGATGGCCCATTCGAACGTAATTGGTTCTGTGTGCTATTCTATTGCAGCCGACGACTCAGTCCCATTTGCATGCTTATTGATCATAGTCTTTGTATCGTAACCAATGAGATCGATCGAAATTTCTCTGCAGAGTACATCTGACGTAAGCTTGCTTATAAGATCGTGGTATTTTTGAACCTAAACGTTGTTTTTCACCTGGTTACCTAGCGCGTTCTCCGGGGCTGTCTACGTCGCATATGAGTCCCAGTGTAACATTTCAGTTAATTATGGTGGTTGTGTGCTCGCCCTAAGTGTAGAGCGTGCATTTGTGGGTAACTATCTCGGGCGTTCTGTACGTCAAGTTTCGTTTGACAATGACGTCTCAGCTTCTCAGTTCTTTTCAACTATATGATGATTGATGTTCTGGAAGTTGTACCCGGAGACTCCGAGGAACTCAGCGTGGAGCTTCTGCCAGGTGGTAATGTGACTGATCTTGAGTATGCGGACGACATTGGTTCACTTAGTTCTTCTACGGAAAACGTGCGGACCGTGCCGGGGTGTATGTTGTACACTTTCAGTGTGAAGCGTTATTATAGGAATGGGTCGTCATTGAACCTGTTTCTGTCACCGTGGACAGGCGCTATTCTTCAGGCCTAAGGCTCCCTTTTTGTTTACTTCAAAGTGGAAAATTCTCATTCCGTCAAACGGCGCCTATTCCTTTGTCGATTCAGCGTATTAATCCTGACGTTTACAAGAAACCTTCATGCTGAATGTTTGTTTACAGTCTCTCTTTGGTACTTAAGTCGCATTCCTTCCTTTTTCTTTGTATTTCTCGACAAAGATTCGCCATTCTCTTCTGGGTTGAGTTGTTGCTGTTTTGATGACGATGATTTTGATGTAACAATGCGTTGCACTTTATAGTTTCAAAGGCCGTGCCAGCCTGAAGCCTCTATCTTGTCTGGATGTTCTGGGACATTTTGAGTCCTCACAGGTTCAAACAACGTCGTTTGCATAATGAGAGTCTGGTGCCTGGGAGCATCTTCACACTATCAAATTCACAGTCTATCGGAGTACCCTTGTACGATCTCGCTGACTGCAGCGTCGAGTAAGCAAGTGACTGGATGGCCCTGTGGCACTTCATCTGGGAAGTTGATGGTCGGTGGCAACTTGCTGTAATCCTTAACCTGACCTGAGATCTGGAACCATGTTGTCTTCAGGATGTTTACATACCTTCGGGAGCACTCTTCCTTGATGAATCACTCCAGAATACAGCCCTGTCAATTGAATCAAACATTCTCTGGTGTTTAAAATGATATTATTGTATAACAGGCAGTTTCGTTGTGAGTAGTATACTACTCACAAGCGACATTCGGGAACAAAGGGCAAGCCCCAACGCCAGGAAGACGACGGACCAGAAGAGACTATTGGAATAGTGTGTACGCGCTATGGGAGAAGTGCCACCCAATGTATGTGAATGCACGTCAGCCGTGCAAATGAGTGTACACGTTTGTGGTCCCATGTTTAACATGACCTGTACGGGAGTTCGTGCAATAAACGAATTTGCAGGCCAAGTCTTTGCGGTCACAACAATACTTGTCATCTTTTTGTATGATTGACGGTATTCAAACATTTGGGAGTGTGAAGTTGTGATTAAATGCAGCCACGGCGTCCGGTGAACTCTGTTGGTATGCAGTTTGTCTGTTAAGCTTATTGCACGCACTGCAATGGTTGCAAACATCATGGACGTAATAGTAATGGGGTTAATCTCCCTGTTTTCCACATTAATTACGTCAGCTTTTTTATGAAGATGGGTGTGGTATTACGCACGTCCCAGTCGTTTGGGATGACTTCGCTGACTCAGTGTCTTCCACTTAGAGCGATCAACTCTTTGTTGTGAGCTGTGAATTCAGTCGGTAAAATTTACTGAAGTGAGTTCTTGTGGACCGGATATCTTACTTCGTTTGAGAAATGTGATCTCATTCGAAACTTTTATTTTCGATAATGGATAACGCCGGCAGCCTAGCGAACACGGGGACGCTCAATGGCGTAGTGAACGGCCCGAGTAACCAGTTGGATTGTTGTCGGGAGTTATCAGCCCAGCGCCCCATGAACTGTTTCTGGTCGTGGATAAGCTCCGCATGTTGACTCGCTTCCATCGATCTTTCATCCATGCTTATTACACGTACATACTTGCGTGCATTCCTATTTCATCTGTCTGTCAAGATGCCGTTTTTCGGGAGTATGTCAGTAACAGTTCCAAATGGGAGTTGGTGGACGTCTGCGACTTTAAACCGGAGAAGTTCGCAGCTATCTAATCGCCGGCACGTCGTTGATCGCACTACACTGTCATGTCAGCTGTATCTAGTCATGTAGTTGGTTCGTGCGCACTTACTGAAGCGTGAAGCGTATCGTTGGTTGATCCTGAGATACGTTTTATTAATGAGCGACTTTTGTATGCTTATTGGCACTTTCGGTTGACATGATCAATCACTTTGCTTGCCTATTTTTACTTTTAGTATGAGTATTTTACTTGACGGGACACCTCATCCACAAACTTTCTCGGAAGACTACACTGCTTTCTACTCATGGTTTGTCTTATTCAGCTTTATTTTATAGACCATTTTAGTCGGCCCTGTTTAATTTCCAGAGCCTCCTAAGTGTGATACTTTTGCTAATTTGTACCTGCGCTTATGTTCGTCACTTTTCCCCTGCTTTGCTCGATGCACACAAACATGGGTGAGTTGGGCTTATTCATAAAATTTACTGTTGTGACCTCGCTAGTCTTTTAGGTTTGTTTTGGAAGTGTGCGAGAATTGGTACGTTCCTGTCACACTTGAAATTATTGCTCTCACCTTCGGCTTATAGGTGAACGGAAGAGTCCCTATGTTGCTCTATGTTGCGTTGTTATGGCTTGTGCCGTGCTATTCGGTCCCTGAAAAACGTGTGACTTTTTCGCAAAAATATAATCTTTGCTGAAACTCCTGCTTATCTTTTTTTATCAACTTGTATTAACACATGACAATCGTAACTTGCTGCCCTATTTTTAGGTCTTATAATGCATGGAAAACTTTTAAGGTTCTTTCAGGCGACGCAGATGATTTCCTTGCTTGAGCGCCGTATGGCACTCACTCCGAATCCGTATCGACATCAATCCAAACAATACAAGGATACCCTTAGTATTATTGGATTTCTCTGCGTTATGCTACCGTTCAGCTGGATTATGTACGATCGCCTAAATGGAATCGATCAAGTGCCAAGGAGACCCTCTCACTGACTTTTGTTCGCTTATCATGTAGACTTTACAAACGTGTTATATAAAATCTAGTTTCCAGATTTGTTTTCTGTCTTAAAACGGTGTAGTTTTTAGTGGTACTTTTCTCATCGCATGTAATGATTTGTCTTTACAGGTATGTATTCCTTATTGAACTTCCAGAAGTTCACTCCGTTGCACGTTTTATCAATCAGGAGTTCGCCATTCAGCAGATGCATTTGTGTCACACCCAATTCTGATTGGTCTAATGGGCATTTCTTCGTTGGCTGTCGTAATATAAACGTGGCACACCGTCTTTGCAGCAAGCCTTTTGTGATCGGTCGTTTTTATACAGTCAAACGACCAAGATGTCTCGAACGAAAATACTAATCGGTCGATTTTGCTTCCAACCATTGGTATTGCTATAGTTGTGGGTTTAGTATTTGGAGCACGTTGGTATCTGAATCAAACGCCCGATATTGAACGGTTGAAGGCGGATGCCCGACGACATTTGAATATGTTAGTTTATTTTCGCGCTCTGTTTTGCATTGCATCTGATTGGAGCCCCGGCCTGTTCTGGTCTGTTCGAATGAATTTTACTAATTAAGACCTTTGATTTATTTGTATGACTTTTGCCACAGACTGATATTGAATCAAATCCTCGTCTTGCATATATTATGCGTTCTATCTAGTTTGCGTAACTTAGGTATTCTATGAGTAATTGTTAAGTTAATCTTATTGGGTTTGTAAGTGAACCACCGACCTGTGAAAATCGTTATCAATCAGGTTTGTTTTGATTAGCCAAAGTGATTCACAACACCGGTTGTCCATCTTATGGTTATTGTTTATGAACCGTCCAGATCTGAACAGCTTGGCAGAATCCAGTCCATCTAAGATAATCTAAACCACACATCGGTGAACACCTTGTGGTGTAAGAGCTCAAAGTTATAATTAATTTTGTAACAAACGGCATCCAGACATCAAATATTCGCGCAGATGTCATACAACCATGATCAGACCTGCTAACCCTAACTTATGAGTGAGAGAAAGGGAAGGGATCCAATCACTAGAAACTGCGACCTCTAAGCTAAAGCATTCAACATTTTTGGCTTCCTTCGACTGCGGCTCGCAATTGTATTGTTTTACTGCATGACAGTTGTAAAGTTTGCTACAGGAGAATGCTCGCACTGCATTGAACTGGATATGGCGAACGGAATCCGGTGAATCTAGGTGAAAGCACGATGATTGTCGTTCGAAATGGCTGGAGGAGTCACAAATTGGGGCATGGCTAGTTTAAGTTAGTCTTAAAACTCACAGTATCACCGGAGCTTCTGAAGATTCGTCCGTTTGCAAAGTTTTCATTCAACATGAGCGTTTCGACCATAAACTTCCTTTATGATAGTCAACGATTGACATTAGAGAAATTGCATTTGGCTTCCGACACTACGAATTCGAATGAGGTCAAAAGATTGATTTCCGTAAAAAAAAATGTTGAACGTTTATTTTAAGGCGGTTCAGGTAGATAGATAAAACTAATTTCGCTTTCCACAACTAGCAGGTAATAAAGTGGATCTAGAATCACAGTTACAAGCTGCTGTGGTTCAACTCTGCACATTGTTAAATCCAATAATGCGTCGGAGTTGATGGATCACACGCTCAACTGAGGTTCACTTATGAAAGAAGCATGTCAACGATAGATGATACGTTTGCCGAGCACGCTGTGTGAAAAAGCCAATCGGTCTGTTGTTATAATTTGTGATAATGTCACGTTATTCGGGTGTTGAATAGATTCGTTCGAAGATACCCAGTGAAGTCATGAGAACGACAAAGTAGCGAACAAGGCTTGTTTCCGTGTTTGATCATCAGGCTAATTACAACACAATAAATATGAAACAGTAACCGGGTGAGTCGGAAAAACGGTCAATAGAGGTTATGGACGGCGTGTTTGTTATCAGTTACGCAATCACTGTTCCAAATCGTGGGCTTGATTGATTGTGGAGCCAGGGGATTTAGAATGTTGACCGTTGCTGAGGCCATTAGTATCCGATTGCGCAACCCTGACCTCTGCGCACAGAAGAAGTTCGTGCGGACACTTAATCTCCCCTGGCCCACAATCAATCAAGCCCACGATTTGGAACAGTGATTGCGTAACTGATAACAAACACGCCGTCCATAACCTCTATTGACCGTTTTTCTGGCTCACCCCAGTTACTGTTT
>LOND01001399.1:33738-48565 GCA_014220965.1 Paragonimus kellicotti | reverse complement strand
GGATCATGAAATTATGGAGGTTACTGACTAGCCTATGCACCTGCATGAGCAGAGGCAGAAGTTTCGAGAATACCACCGAAACTCATGTCTCAAAGGATAGAGTTGTATTCGCTAATCCAGGATATCACTGGTGATAGAGAGGTGTCTTTCTGAAGCTTAAGGGTCACGTATATGAGACGGCTGTGAGGGCTGTCTTACTTTACGGCGGTGAAACGTGGACGAAAAGAGTGAAATAGGTTAGACGTTTTCGTGTAACTGATCATCAACGTCTGCGCTCTATTACTTGCATCGAGTGGCAAGTAACGAAGAGACTACGAATGGAACTTTTATTAGTGAATGCCAAACGAGCTCTTTTGTTCAATCTCTGTTTTTACACGTGGATGGTTGGACAACGCATTAAGGATGCCAACTGGTGGTCCGCCACAGCAAGCACTCATTGCCGATAACACGGCCGACTGGCGTAAGGTACGAGATAGAGAGACAAAGGTTTAGCATAGAGAAATGAATTCGTTCATCAGGGAGTGGCCGCCTGAGTTCTAGTCCCGGCAGTGGCAAGGATATGCACTACTGACGAGCTCTAATGAGAGCGAAACTCGAGTCTAGTGCTTCTTTTCGAAAGGGGCCGACTGGAAAGTCTATGGGAATGCGACAGCTGCGATCAATTGTGGGTGATGTTCAACTATGAAATCAAACTTGTTTATTGTTTATATAACGTTGATCCCGGTGGTCTTCCTTAATGTAGATGGGTCATTGACAGTGCACATCCACCCAATGGATGTTGAGAAGGTTTTTCGTTGTATTGGCAAAGTTGGTTCCGATTGGATTGTGACAGGCTGTTTCTTCTCTTCGATTCAAGGAATCATTTTGATTGGCATGTCGACCGCAAAAATGTGCTATGTGATTAATGTTGGGTCAAGCCTCTTCGGACCCATCACAGCAGTTAAACACAAAATGTTTGAACAGTCCATTGCGCGAGACTGGTTTTCCAGTTCGATTACACAGTGATGGATGTTTTCGTTTCCAGAGTAGGCTACTGGCGCATGTCTCGTCGAGTAGCGATCTGTAAGTGTTTTGATTGCATAGATCACGATACTGAATTACGAAGGTTCTCTAACATTTACGAAACACTGAGAAGTTATGGACGTGATTACCACGGACGAGAATACATCAGTGTTCCACTCTGATGCTTATCTGTCATATCACCATGACAATAAGAGCAGGTCCTTACTGGAAAACAATTGAGAGGAAAGGGGCGGGACCCAATTACTGGAATTTCCAATGTTTAACTTTGAAAGTTCAACATCTGGGTGTCTGTACCTTGCATACAAACGATGGGAGTGAGTTTTTATTGTGAGAAACAATGGTAACGGTCACTTGACTGAACCCGATCAATTGCCGTCTTCCCTTGTGTCTTCAGCTACCAATTTTGTGATTCATCCCAACCCTGGAAACAAAGCCAACCGAAAATGTTGATGGGTTTTACACTGTCTATACTGAGAATATAACACATGAAACAGGCATGCTGTGAAGTAGTCCTTACTAGAAGAGATGACTTACACCTACGGCGGTTAGATACTGCTATTTTGATAGCAACACTTTGTGGTCGAAAGGATTCAAATGTGTTATTTTTGGTTGTGGAATCTTTACTTCATCAAAACTGCCCCATAATCAGGTCATACAATTACAAAGTTAACTCTTCTATACTAACTTAGCACATTCAATCTGAGCACGAGTTATGACGTTAGGGGGTCATGTCGGTAAGACATCCAAGCCAGCGGGGCTTGTAGAGTTGAATGTTTTACACAGTAGTCGACAGATCCATGTCGGTGCTGAGGACGCCCAAAAAAGTTCATTCTCGGTAGAACCGTGTTCCCATCGCTCATATTTCGGGGGCACTGGTAGTCGAAGACAAGCATTCCGTGGACGTTCTGTGCGTGAGTTGAGCCATTAAACGATGGTTCGTCCCCTTGTAGAAAAGCAAAACATTCCGGCTCTACATGGTTTAAAATATTAACTTCACCCGAACTTTAGATATGTTGTTTATTTTGTAATTTCATATTCCATTGGCGTCGACACAACCCTAATGGTAGGCGATTTTTTTTAAACACAGTTAGTAGCCCATCTTCAGAATGCATACACTATGTCAAACGAATAAATCGGGACGTCTATTCTACCGAGTTTCATTCGTACTGCCCTTAAAAGATAGTTTAAAGCAATGTCGTCAGCTTACTCAATTTGGCGGTATTCCGCTGTGGACAGATTAGTAACTGGTATAACCAAGTTACTTTCGAACACTGAAATGGTTGTTTTTAGATTGTTTCGTCTCAATGCTTCGTACTAAAAGTTTCGTCCACACGTGTTGCGATTAGGCGAATAGAACCGTTTGTCAAGGAGCTTTCAGTTAGCACATATTACACTTGGGAGTTTTTTGTGCTGTCTGCTCAGTGCGTTCATTTCGAACTGGTCATCTATGAGCCTGTACATTACGTTGTCTGCTATGATACTGTTTTGTGGGGACATTTGTTTATGATAGGTTTTTAACCATTCGCATTAGGGGAGGAAATTTCATGTGCTTGGTAACTTTCTGTGCGACAGTCTGGCGATAAAACTTATTGTAGCAAAAAGTCGTTCAATAAAGCACGATCTTTATTGTCCAACTCGCTTGTTCTCACGTCACGCGCGCGCTTGCGTTTATAAGCCGGAATTCCAGTCCACAACACAGCGGCGGTTTTCACTCACACGTCGTGTACACTTCTGCCTGGTTTGTGTGTGACTGATGCCTTCTGTTGTGGAGTTTTTATACTTCTCATTCCTCGTCCGTTCGTCCGATTTCGTTGCGCGATGACTCGTCCACTCGCTTACGTTGTCTGCAATCCACTCGCGGTGGGCTTTTGGTCACACCTTCCTGCCGCGTTCACGTATTCAACCGAGTGTTAGAATACCCGCCCGTCTGGATTGGTAATCCATCACTTTATGGCATAAGTTCACTTTTAGACTCTCGTTATTTTTAAACGTGCGAGTAATATGAAACAAGTATCAGTGCGGAACGAAGGTGCCACTCATTGTTAAGCGAGCCTTTGTTTCTTCAGCCTTATGAACGATTTTGAGCGCTTGCTTTTATTCTGTCCATGGGCCTTGAGCGAATAGACAACAGTTTTGAGAGGTCCATTCAGCCGTATTTCGTCAGCTGTGTTTGTAATTCAAATCATCCAGTTTTGGAAGATCTGAACCGATAAAATAATTGTGTAAATTGTGTATTCTTGGTTACTGACACATTAAAGACGCAGTCAATTAGCGCTTTCTGAGTACCTCATCCTAGACAAAAATAATTTTTTTTTCTTTTCTGATGCTGCTCAATCGGAAGCTAGTTGTAGGGGTCCATTGGGTGCTCGGATCTATCGTATTCCCACGTTAGCAGATAGTTATACGTTTAAAAACACTATACCATCAATTATGTTGCATTAAGAATGAGTAGTGCGACATATTTATAAACTGTAAGGCGATCCAGTTGTAATAAACTAGGGTTTCGGCGGGATTCGATTCATCAACGAGAATTGCATGTTCATGCGAGGCACCTACTCCACTAGCTGAGCTTCGAAGCCACGCTGAGAGCCTAGAAGTTTCACAGTAGAATTCCATTATCCAACCACTCCACGGTGATTTCGGTGTCCACCAACTGATCCAGGGACTGAACTGTCATGATTTGGTCATCTCGAACAACCAGCATTGTCAATTACCAGCGTACCTGCTGAGCATATTAATCGATTTCTGGTATACAAATTTTTCAATTATGAGTCGATTCGTTTGTGGAAACTTCGGATTCCAGCTAAATTCGGACTATAGACAACCACCACAGATTGATCTTTACACTGTCTGTTTAGGGATTACTGTTCTCTTCATTCTTTTCAGTAGTTGTCACTCGTTTACTCCACGTCACGTAACATGAAACAATTGATATACCAACAGTGTTGATTAAACTTGGGTTGCAGTTCTTTCGAATTTTCCATTCATCGTAAAAGTTTGTTAGCTCTCAGTTTGAGTAAACGGCGAGTACACGTCATGCATCGTACCGATGATAAATTTAATTTTTCGCATTAGTACTTCCTATCAGCAGACTGAAAGATCGTACATCGCGAGAATACGCTTTAGTAGTTGGTAGAAATTGTTCAACTTTGTTAAGGACTGTTCCGCCGTGTACCGTAATCAAACATGTTGCACATAGTAGTAGAGTAAGGCATAGAATGTGATTTTGTTCCAGTCCAATGAACCCTTCTTCTTCTTGTCATTCACACTTTTCAACATTAATGTTGAACAATTCACTCTGAGATTATCTATTAATGTGAACACGCTGGCACCTTACATTAAACCTAATGGTCAGTCAGTAAGTAACACTGATCCAGTAAATTCGCATCATGCCAAATCACTTGTAACACATCCTAGTCTCGAGTTGAACTGTATGATGTGTTAAATGAGACGTAGAACTAACATACCATCATGTAATTTTGAGATTACTCATCAAGCCTGTGTATGATGTGCCCTAATTCTGATTATGCGTGCAGGCTGGACCGCAGCATCGAGTAGACCGAGTTCACCTGGCGTCACATATTGTCACGGTGTGTGTGTGGATGGAAAACTCTTTGGAATGCGTATATATGTCTGACTTTTCATTAGCGCCAAGCGACGCGCAAAAATTTCTTACTATGTAACGGTTGAAACTGCTGTCCGACTGATAAGTGCGTGATCGATTTGCATAGT
Organism: Paragonimus kellicotti; assembly: GCA_014220965.1. Lineage (NCBI taxonomy): Eukaryota > Metazoa > Platyhelminthes > Trematoda > Plagiorchiida > Troglotrematidae > Paragonimus > Paragonimus kellicotti. Next base: position 43,810 of record LOND01001399.1, on the reverse strand, counting down.
CATTCATTTCGTCCAACCGTAATGTTCACTCTGGTGTTAATGACCGTGAGCCCCATCGCTTGCTTCCAAACAGTCACGTGAGATTTCAAAGACAAAAGATGTGTCCTAAGTGGTCTAGTTCTTCGCGTGAAACCGTTCAACGTTGGTTCGTAAGAATTTGATGTCGACATGTGACAGTACGCCGATAGCAAGGAATTTATATGTCAATAGATCAACTGGTTGAATGTTTATCGTGTAAGTGCTTCTTTATCTGGCCGAGGTCACTTGCGCGCTTCATATTCTCACCCTCAACTCAGTGACAACTTGCTTGTGATGAGTGACTTGTTTTTGCATTGCTCATTTACAGAATATATCTAGAACCACGAGGCTAATTAATGACCAACAAATCAGAAGTTCGTTCCACAATTATCGACGAGTCAGTTGTACAAGAAGACGATCCTTCTCAGTTGAAGATAAAGGTAAATCTTTTCCGATATTCTATGTGTAATGTGTAGTCTATCCGTGATTTCAAGTGTTGGTTATTCCACGGCTTCAAAGATTGCATTGTAGGTTGCATAAACTTTTCCTCCTTCGCCAATACAAGACTAAACTGACATTAGTCATTGTTTTTTGCTGTCTGTTTATGTATCAGATCTGTTGAGGTTGTTGAAACTTGTGCACTTCGTGAAGCATACTTTTAAAACTAATTCGTCTTGTCTCATGAAACTCCGGCAGCTAATACAAAAAATCTAAGCTGGCGCGCGGTCAGTAGTACATTAATTTAGCAAGTATCTACTACACTCCCAGAATGGCTTGAGAAAGAGTTCTGCGGACAGTTTGATCGCGGTGTGTACCATCGCATGGGAAATAGGGTTATCAAGCTGAAATTTCGTTCCAGTACGCGTCATTTTCCGAAGGCAACGAGGAGAACCTCAACCTTCTCCACGTTTCTCGATGGCGTCCGCAGATATCTTTCCTAAACTGACATTCTTGGCATGAATTGTTGAACCCGCGCCTCAGGAAGATCATATTGTCAAAATGGGATCGGTTCTTCCTCCGTCCTTTTAATTTCCTCACTGCAAGTGGGTTCAGTTTTCAATATGGATTGTGCTGTCTTCAGAGTTTATTGATGTATCATTATGATTCATCCAGATGTACGTAACATACTTCAAGATCAACAGCTGGAAGTCCATTCCTCTGGTTCAACTTACTGTAGATTGGAAGTTGGGGTGGCCCTTGCACAGAAATGCGGAGGCAACCAATTTGAATGTGATGAGAATCAGATCAGTCCCTTACAGCTGAAAGTGATTAATTAGTCTTTGCTCACAATTTCTGTTGGATAAGTGATATTGCATCTGATATCTTTTGCACATTACTAGTGAGTCGTTGTGCGTTAGACGAGAGTGCATTACTTTCAAAAAGTGAGAGTTCAGAACATAATGTTTTATCCAGTTTATTGCAGTGACAATGGTAGCTAGTGCTGTGTGAAGTCTAACACTCTGTCACTAGGTTGCAAGACATTGTTTTGTAAATTCCACAGTGGATTGTTTGTGCATCAGATGCAGTCGCTTTTGGGTAACTCGATATATTTGTGACAATGGCTTTTCTCTTTTGTTGATTCATGGGTTATTTATTCTGTGGATCTTCCTGTGCCTTTTTCTGTTCACTTTCGTTCAGATCAATCACTGGTTTGCTGTTTCTGCTTGGAAATGGTGTACAAATGATGACGATTGTGGGATTTGTCGTAATCCGTTTGAAACCTGTTGCGCCGATTGCAAGATACCCGGTGATGATTGCCCGCTAGTTTGGGGCCAGTGCAGTCACTGTTTTCATATGCATTGTATCATTAAATGGCTGAATAGCCAACAAGTAGCTCAGCATTGCCCTCTGTGTCGTCAGGATTGGCGATTTCGAGAATAACTGTATTTTTTTGTTGCATTTTTTCGTATCCTGTACACATGTAAATTACCGAAGTAAATCAGTTGTTCTTTAAAACTGCTTGGAAAGACAAAAGGACAGTTGATTATGCATTGTATGATGTTTACCGGGTTCACTGTCTGTTCCAATAGGGAAATGATGGATAAATCATCTCGAAGGGATTCAACCGTGAGGAATTTGAGCTTCGGCTGAATTCAAACTGGCAGTGGACACAGCATGCCCAAACGCGCATTAACACAGACATGCTCAACATGGCCTTTAGCGTGTCACTGATGTGCCGCTTTTCACTGATTTTATCCAAAAAGTCATGTGCATATGACATGCTTATACTTGGCAGGTTTTGTGGTCGATTCATCACTGCATTCGTCGGTGTGACACGCAGGGCCTGTCTTGTTGCTCGTCGTCCACGTGCGTCCCTAATCAACCCAGTGGCTCTGTCGAGTATTCACGACTTCCTTACTGTGCAGAGCACTCAAAAAATCGCTTATACTAAAAGCTCTGCCGTTTATCTCTCGAGTTCGCTTGCGTATTGTGCGCTATACGTTTTTCTCGTGTAACTCTCGTGAGGTATTTTGATGCGTATTTTTGCGTTCTTGAAACTGGAATAACTTTAAAGCTTTGTTTCAAATCATTAATATGAATGACATTGACTGCAAAACATAAATTGTCAGTAATATTTTGTCTGCTACTTGGAATGTGGAAGTATGCTTACTGTACAAAGCCAACAAGAGTCATTTTATGTATTTTCTGTAAGAGGTCATTTCAAATAAATGAGACCTCTCAGATTAATTGAATATATGAACAGAGTACATTGAAATAAACCAGGCCAAGACTTGCCATAGTGTCTATTCGCCTACGGATAACCTTTACGAACGAAATACTCTGAGAACTTCACTGCAAAATAACGATGGTTTCCGTACTTCATGCAAAAAATTCCCTGTTCATTGCTACGTGTGAAAGGTCCCATAAACACATCAAATGTCTGACACTATTGTAGTGAGGAAGAACGACCGTTCTATGCTACTCACATCACTGCTATTCAGTAGTGGGGGCGGAGCGCAGATCGTGACATTGAAGTAGTCGCAGGAAAAATACAGGAAGAAACATCTGAGTACGGCATCGCATGAAATGGTTCTTGGTACGTAAAGTAGTTGAGCATTGGAATTTGTGGCAACCGTGACGGTCTGGGCCCAGTACCGTACGCAGATGAGTGTTTTTGTTTACCACGCTGAGGCGCATAACGCGTGTTTGATTCCTGATTAAATAACCCTTGCGTTATCCGTGTTCTTGTCTCATAACACTACCACTCGTCCTTTTCAGCTCCTTCTCAGTCAGAAAACCAATACTCAGGACTTGCTAACAGAGTTTGGTGGGTGAACTAAAACAGAGCAAAACGTTCTACTGTAGGTCAGTGGCTAGGAGAACAAAGCAATACGAGAACAACCTGGGCGATTCCGAAACGCCGGAGCGAACTGTTCTTTCAAGTATGTAAGCGATGGGCGGGATTGTATAGGTATAACACTGTATGAGAACGCGTATCACAAGACTGCGTTATGTTGTCTGTCTGTGGCAGTCATGGTAGTATCAAGGCGTAGATGTGACTTCACGTGGAAACGTGCCTGCACACCAAATGATTCATATCTTTAACACTCAGGTTTTGATACCGTTTTGCTTTAGTCATCTTACGGAAATTTGAAAATTATTCTCCGCATAACTCAGCTTCATGAGGATAACAATATAATCGGATTATCACTACACAAGTCGACTGCTAACATATCCGCATTTCCATAGGACTTTCGATCAACGGTTTCGAACAGAAGATGTACTTGTGAGCCAGAGAGCGCGCAAGATGGCGTAAGAGTTGATAGTTCAGAAAACCAACACGAGGTTATGCGCAGTTCAACCACGACAACAAGCGAATACACCACATCTTGCAAGAGCATCATAATCCCAGAACGTCACGGTTTCGCAACGAGTTCAATGCTTCAGTTGCTATATGTAACGTGACGTTTCTCCCAACTGCCACTGTAAGTCATACTCAATGATTGTTTCCTGCTTACAATCAATATCAATACATGCTCATGCTTCACTACTTTGTGGTGGAGGAGTGTAGTGCGATTGCTCGTCCTCACTACATTCCTCCCGAAAAGATTGTTCCGGTTATAGCGAAAGTCGTTCAGACTCTCTTCATTCTTAGACCCTTCACGTACCGGCCTTGTTGATGTTGATACACTTAGTGTGCGTTCTGTTCTGATCGAACTGTCATACCATTTACAAAACTGGCTTCCGAAGACTCGATGTTAGTTCTTCCCATTCTTTTCCGAATACATTGGACCTCGACGTTCCACTAGTACAGACGGTCCCCTTCATCTTGCCAGGAACTCCGTAGATCCGAGTTCTGTTGCGCCTAGTCTCTGTACTTAACCCTCGAACCGGTCAAACACAAACACATCGACCTGATAACTTTGTAATCGATTGCTCCTGGGAAACTTCTTGTGCACTTGTCAGGTTCTGATTGACCAACCTTCGAGCCTCTGCTAATTCGCTCGTGCACATCTGTCGGTCTCCCAATAATCCAATTTCGTGATCGACGGGCAGGCATGGTATACGCCCATACATTAGCTCGAACGGCGACTTCTTCGTTGTTCCTGGTAACGAGCAGAGGTGGGCCAACAAAATAGATAGTAACGTTTCCTCCCAGCTTCCTCCGTTCGTCACCAACTACTCTGACTGTGCGATTGTTTCATCCCATCAATTCGTTTGATTGAGGATGGTATGGCGTTGTGCGAATTTTTTGATTCCCAAGCGCTCCAAACAGTTCCGAAACTCTTCACTTTCGAAGCAGGGACCTTGATCAGTCAATATGCTTCGCGGTATTCCATGGTCTGCAACGATGTGTTCCATCACCGCCCTGCATACAGTGCTTGCACGCTGATCGGGTATAGCGGCTGCTTCGATCCATCTTGTGAAATGTTCAGTCATGACTATGATGTACGGTTTTCCGGCCCATCACATCCACCGACCATAATTCCCCAATTTCACTGACCGGAATTGGTTGTGTGGGATACTGACCGGGGTGTTAGTGCTCTTCAGTAGCTGACATTGCTGGCACGCCCGCACATAACTGTTAACGTCATCTTCCCTTCCAGGCCAGTATGCCCTTTGCTTCAGCATTTCGTAAGTTCGATGACAACTCGTATAGGCTAGTTGATGACATGCATTCATAATTGTCGCCCTCAACTTTGCCGGTATAACCAGCACGTTTATTGCCTCCCGCAATTGATGCAGTAAAATTCCGGCACTGTTCAATTGCAAGTCTGATCAGTGTAGTTTGTAAGCTTCGAATTTCCCTCGTCTTCTGGCAGTTGTCCTCCCGACAGAAGTTGATCAGTCACCTTCCCGGATCACTGTATCCATCCTCTGTGTTGCTTGTAACTTTCCGGGATCGTTCTCCAGTTCAATACTGTCAACTCCTGATCACGTCCTTGTGGACTTCATCCATGTGTTGCGTTCGGAAAGCAAAATAGTAAACAGTTATCTTTTCCAGATACAGGGCGAATTGTGAAGTCGTGACTTCCAACGAGCCAGCTTTCCTCGGGGGTCCTTCGCCGATTTAATCCACTCCAACGGTTTGTGGTCGGTCTCCACCTGGAAACGTCGGCCGAGCAAGTACGGCCTCCATTTTCCAAGGTCCACACGATCACTAGAGTTCTTTTCTGTCGTTGAATAGTTGGGTTCAGCAGGAGTTAGTATCCGACCGGTATATTTAGCAACACCGCCATCCTGCTTCTGTACAGCTCAGATTCCATCACTCGCATCCGTTGCGACAACGAAGGCTCTGTCCAGTCACCGGTAATTTCAGAGTCAGTTTTCCCTCTTCCATTAACCGTTGGATTTTGACAAACGCTTGATTGACTCCTTCTGACCTGTGGAACTGTCAATTCTTCATTATTTCGTATAATGGACTGGCGAGTTCATTGAAGTTTTTCGGTGAAACGGCTGTAGAACCCGACGCGACCGAGAAACTGTCGCAACGTCCTCTTCGACATTGGCACCGGAATATGTCCGATCCTCATCATTTTCTCGGGCAGTGGTTGGACCTCACCCTGATCGACCTTGTGACCGAGTAGTACTACCGTTCGTTTCGCCAGTTGCGACTTTGGACTGTTGATCCGTAGGCCGGCTTGTTCAATCTTCTGCAACACAGCTGAAACGTGTGCTGTATGTTCCGACTCATTCGCGCTGTAGATGACAATATCGTCTCCATAGACAGTGTTTTGCAATTTGTCCAGCACCCTGAGCATCACTCGTCTCACCGTAAAGNTGCTCATTTACAGAATATATCTAGAACCACGAGGCTAATTAATGACCAACAAATCAGAAGTTCGTTCCACAATTATCGACGAGTCAGTTGTACAAGAAGACGATCCTTCTCAGTTGAAGATAAAGGTAAATCTTTTCCGATATTCTATGTGTAATGTGTAGTCTATCCGTGATTTCAAGTGTTGGTTATTCCACGGCTTCAAAGATTGCATTGTAGGTTGCATAAACTTTTCCTCCTTCGCCAATACAAGACTAAACTGACATTAGTCATTGTTTTTTGCTGTCTGTTTATGTATCAGATCTGTTGAGGTTGTTGAAACTTGTGCACTTCGTGAAGCATACTTTTAAAACTAATTCGTCTTGTCTCATGAAACTCCGGCAGCTAATACAAAAAATCTAAGCTGGCGCGCGGTCAGTAGTACATTAATTTAGCAAGTATCTACTACACTCCCAGAATGGCTTGAGAAAGAGTTCTGCGGACAGTTTGATCGCGGTGTGTACCATCGCATGGGAAATAGGGTTATCAAGCTGAAATTTCGTTCCAGTACGCGTCATTTTCCGAAGGCAACGAGGAGAACCTCAACACTTCTCCACGTTTCTCGATGGCGTCCGCAGATATCTTTCCTAAACTGACATTCTTGGCATGAATTGTTGAACCCGCGCCTCAGGAAGATCATATTGTCAAAATGGGATCGGTTCTTCCTCCGTCCTTTTAATTTCCTCACTGCAAGTGGGTTCAGTTTTCAATATGGATTGTGCTGTCTTCAGAGTTTATTGATGTATCATTATGATTCATCCAGATGTACGTAACATACTTCAAGATCAACAGCTGGAAGTCCATTCCTCTGGTTCAACTTACTGTAGATTGGAAGTTGGGGTGGCCCTTGCACAGAAATGCGGAGGCAACCAATTTGAATGTGATGAGAATCAGATCAGTCCCTTACAGCTGAAAGTGATTAATTAGTCTTTGCTCACAATTTTGTTGGATAAGTGATATTGCATCTGATATCTTTTGCACATTACTAGATGAGTCGTTGTGCGTTAGACGAGAGTGCATTACTTTCAAAAAGTGAGAGTTCAGAACATAATGTTTTATCCAGTTTATTGCAGTGACAATGGTAGCTAGTGCTGTGTGAAGTCTAACACTCTGTCACTAGGTTGCAAGACATTGTTTTGTAAATTCCACAGTGGATTGTATGTGCATCAGATGCAGTCGCTTTGTGGGTAACTCGATATATTTGTGACAATGGCTTTTCTCTTTTGTTGATTCATGGGTTATTTATTCTGTGGATCTTCCTGTGCCTTTTTCTGTTCACTTTCGTTCAGATCAATCACTGGTTTGCTGTTTCTGCTTGGAAATGGTGTACAAATGATGACGATTGTGGGATTTGTCGTAATCCGTTTGAAACCTGTTGCGCCGATTGCAAGATACCCGGTGATGATTGCCCGCTAGTTTGGGGCCAGTGCAGTCACTGTTTTCATATGCATTGTATCATTAAATGGCTGAATAGCCAACAAGTAGCTCAGCATTGCCCTCTGTGTCGTCAGGATTGGCGATTTCGAGAATAACTGTATTTTTTTGTTGCATTTTTTCGTATCCTGTACACATGTAAATTACCGAAGTAAATCAGTTGTTCTTTAAAACTGCTTGGAAAGACAAAAGGACAGTTGATTATGCATTGTATGATGTTTACCGGGTTCACTGTCTGGTTTCCACATAGGGGAAATGATGGATAAATCATCTCGAAGGGATTCAACCGTGAGGAATTTGAGCTTCGGCTGAATTCAAACTGGCAGTGGACACAGCATGCCCAAACGCGCATTAACACAGACATGCTCAACATGGCCTTTAGCGTGTCACTGATGTGCCGCTTTTCACTGATTTTATCCAAAAAGTCATGTGCATATGACATGCTTATACTTGGCAGGTTTTGTGGTCGATTCATCACTGCATTCGTCGGTGTGACACGCAGGGCCTGTCTTGTTGCTCGTCGTCCACGTGCGTCCCTAATCAACCCAGTGGCTCTGTCGAGTATTCACGACTTCCTTACTGTGCAGAGCACTCAAAAAATCGCTTATACTAAAAGCTCTGCCGTTTATCTCTCGAGTTCGCTTGCGTATTGTGCGCTATACGTTTTTCTCGTGTAACTCTCGTGAGGTATTTTGATGCGTATTTTTGCGTTCTTGAAACTGGAATAACTTTAAAGCTTTGTTTCAAATCATTAATATGAATGACATTGACTGCAAAACATAAATTGTCAGTAATATTTTGTCTGCTACTTGGAATGTGGAAGTATGCTTACTGTACAAAGCCAACAAGAGTCATTTTATGTATTTTCTGTAAGAGGTCATTTCAAATAAATGAGACCTCTCAGATTAATTGAATATATGAACAGAGTACATTGAAATAAACCAGGCCAAGACTTGCCATAGTGTCTATTCGCCTACGGATAACCTTTACGAACGAAATACTCTGAGAACTTCACTGCAAAATAACGATGGTTTCCGTACTTCATGCAAAAAATTCCCTGTTCATTGCTACGTGTGAAAGGTCCCATAAACACATCAAATGTCTGACACTATTGTAGTGAGGAAGAACGATCGTACTATACTACTCACATCACTGCTATTCAGTAGTGGGGCCAGAGCATAGATTTTGACATTGAAGTAGCCGCAGGAAAAATACAAGAAGAAACATCGGAGTTGCAGCATCGCATGAAATGGTTCTTGGTACGTAAAGGAACTGAGCATTGGCGTCTGTGGCAACCGTGACGTTCTGGGCCCAGTACCGTACGCAGATGAGTGTTTTTGTTTACCACGCTGAGGCGCATAACGCGTGTTTGATTCCTGATTAAATAACCCTTGCGTTATCCGTGTTCTTGTCTCATAACACTACCACTCGTCCTTTTCAGCTCCTTCTCAGTCAGAAAACCAATACTCAGGACTTGCTAACAGAGTTTGGTGGGTGAACTAAAACAGAGCAAAACGTTCTACTGTAGGTCAGTGGCTAGGAGAACAAAGCAATACGAGAACAACCTGGGCGATTCCGAAACGCCGGAGCGAACTGTTCTTTCAAGTATGTAAGCGATGGGCGGGATTGTATAGGTATAACACTGTATGAGAACGCGTATCACAAGACTGCGTTATGTTGTCTGTCTGTGGCAGTCATGGTAGTATCAAGGCGTAGATGTGACTTCACGTGGAAACGTGCCTGCACACCAAATGATTCATATCTTTAACACTCAGGTTTTGATACCGTTTTGCTTTAGTCATCTTACGGAAATTTGAAAATTATTTTCAGCAATAACTCAGTTCAATGAGGAATAAACAATATAAGTTGGATATCACTCACAGTCGACTGTAACATTCGCATTTCCATAGACTTTCAGTCAACCGGTTTCGAACAGAAGTGTTGTGAGCCAAGAGCGCGGATGGCGTAAGGATTGTATGTTCAGAAAACCAATACGGGTTATGCGCTTCAACACGACAACAACGATACACACATCTGCATATAGCATTAATCCCAGGACGTCACGGTTGCAACGGTTTCCAATGCTCAGTTGCTATATGTAACGTGAACCGTTTCGTCCCAAACTGCACTGCAATATCTCCGTGAATTGTTTCCTGCTTACTTCAATATCCAAATACATGCTCATGCTTCACTACTTTGTGGTGGGAGGAGTGTAGTGCGATTGCTCGTCCTCACTACATTCCTCCCGAAAAGATTGTTCTGGCTATAGCGAAAGTCGTTCAGACTCTCTTCATTCTTAGGACGCTTCACGTACCGGCCTTGTTGATGTTGATACACTTAGTGTGCGTTCTGTTCTGATCG
>LOND01001399.1:18133-30213 GCA_014220965.1 Paragonimus kellicotti | reverse complement strand
TTTCTTGCCCATAAACTGAGGTAAGTTTTGTATCACTGAGATGAACGTACTGGTGCGTTATACACCTATCCGAGAGGAGACAAATCTTCTATTGTTTTAGCAGCATGTTTATCAGGGTTTTCCGGCCAGTTATGAAGCATTTTACCTAACATCCAATACTTTTCACAGGTTTCGTAATTGATACCAAGTTTTAAAATATTAACACTGATGAAACGCCTTTGGGGTGCACGATTCCTCGCCATTGGCGCTGCTGTTCCATGAAACGGCATTCCTTCACTGACATTTTCGAACCTAATATGTGGATCGCCTTGACGGCCAAGCCTCTAATAGGGGCAGTTCATCAAACTATTGTTTCCAATTGAATACCACCCACACTTGATCGCAGCCTTCACATTCAGATAAGCCTTTCGGCTAGCCCACTTCGAAAGGAAGCACTAGACTCGAGTTTCGCTCTCAGAGCTCATCAGTAGTGCATATCCTTGTCTGGATCGGAGTTTGCACTCTGACCCTCGTGCTTGTGAGACTAGCGTGTTGACCACAACGCCAGCAACCTCACAATAGGCATGACCGAATGATCAAATCCAAACGCCCACCCACAACCTTGTATGAATAGTGTTCAGCTTGCCCGATCATTTCGAAAGACAGAATCGCCCTGTTCTATCCAATCGATAACCCCGTGATCAGGACTTCTCAGTTAGGTTGAAGTTACTGTTGGGCATGGTTCGAATTTTGTGACGTTACTAGCATTATGGTTAACACGCTGGTCTCACAAACATGAGGGACGAGCGTGCAAGTTACGATCCGGACAAGGATATGCACTGCTGATGAGCTCTGAGAACGAAACTCGAGTCTAGTGCTTCCTTTCGAAGTGGGCTAGTCGAAAGGCTTATCTGTATGCGGAGGCTATGATCAAGTGTGAGTGGTGTTCAGTTTGGAACAACCTAAGTCCTCGAACTTACATCGAAAACTGTTTCATCAGAGCTACAAATGTCTTTATATCGATAACGGTCACAGAATACTGTGACACACTCCAACCAATTCGACACACCCTCACTTGGGATACCTGGCGCTTTACTGTTTGGTACTGGAGACTCAGCATTACGACGTTCCTGAAATGTCAAAAGTCAATAATTACTTGCGTCAAATCTATTTGCTCAAGATTTTAAAACTTCCTCAACTTTTTTTGTAACGGTGGTCCTATGACAAGTATATTATTTCTGGATGACTGTTAAAAAGCACTCACGCTCATCATTGTTGTTTTGAAAAGTGCCTCAGTGTGGTTGCATGACTTTTCATCAAACCTAGGTTTTCCGCACCCGTTCGTTTATAAGACCCCTTTTAATTCGCACAGACCTGTATATCTGAGTTCTACTTGTATCATTTGCAGTAATAGCAGTCCTTCCCTATAAGCTTCAAGAACCTTAATACAACCACCCAAAGATTGAAAAGTTTACTAGCTTGCATTATGATAGCAGATAACTGTCACTTCCTTACTGATTTCCACTGCTACTGCACAGTATTCCGTGGTCTCACGCGCGACCTTGATATTCGTTTAGTTGTCGCGGCTAGTGGCTGGATCAAACGGGCGACCGAAAACGCGGCTAGTTGTGATTAAGCTGTATATTTGGTTATCAAAGCTAACTACGCACGCACTGACCAGCCCCGACTGTACTCTATCGGTGGTGAGTGCAGTCGCTCAGTTGGCCCCAACAGCGAGCGGGAACCAACGGACAAATTTCTATGCTATCCAAGCGAATGACCCAATGCTTGACGTTGTTGAAAGAGAATACACCCGTGCGTTGAGTATGCCGTACTCGCTAAGATAAATTGGTTAATGGCGCGTCTACCAACTTCATGCACGATAGGTGGACTGTGCTGAGTCCAGAGGAAACGTATCGAATTAATGCGAAAGGTTAAATAAACTGTATCCATTCATGACAACAGTGTAATGTATATCACGATGTCACCGGGATCAAATCACGCACGGAGCTATATCGCATCGATAGGTCAGTTATTTGATTGCCGCAACATTGGGTCTGCTCGATGGAAATGTTCATTCCAGGTGAGTTTTGATGACGATGATAGTGACTTCTTGCAAGAAGAAATCGGAACCGGCTTTGGTTGTCCAATTTAGGAGGCAGCATCGTATTTCAATGGAAATACACTAGTTTGGGAAGGCATGTTGGATAAGTCTTACTGCCCGTGTTTTGCACAATGTCACAGTCAACAGAGATGGGCTCTACTATTTTAAGCACCTACAGATGACGAGTTTAAGCATAAGAAGTCGCTTTGGTGGCGCTACAAAGAACGCAATAATGGAATCATCGCAGCGCAACTGTAGCGTCCCAGTATGCGTGACGAATCATGAACGATCGGAATTGGCTACTGTCACTTTTGTGAACAGTAAGAATGCCTCTGCGGCCAGTAAGATGCTCATCAGATCGAAACGTTCTTATGATTAGACAGGACATGCAAGATCATATGGTCTTACCTCGGTTTTGTGGTTATCGTGCTCATGCACGACAATCGAATTAGGATAGCCAACGCGCACACAGTCATCCAACCATACTGCCATATCTGAGTCGGATCAGCCTAATTACTGTCATCATATTGCACCACGCATCTCCAATGCGTGTCCGTCCGTTTCACTCATTTAATCGACATACTCACTTTGAAGTAGTCTTTGTATGGTCCACCACTTGAGCATTGCTCCCATCATTTGGATTGATGAGACCTTGAATGCTAGTACGACGAATAACAGTAAAGACATGTTCACTGACTGTCGATGTACGTGACATAACCCCACCGTAACGATGCAAACTGCTATGCGTCTGACAGTGCCAAAACGGACTGAAGAAATAGAAGGAAGCATAGGGCGACATCTTCAACTCCTCTTGCAACTGCACATATTTGATGACATGACGTACAAATCTTTTAAACCGACATATCAATCCTACGGCCTCCTAAAACACAAGTCTGGAATGCCTCTTAGGCCTATTCTGGCAATGACAAATTCTCCGTACCATAAACTGGCACGCTGGTTAGTCACCATCTTAACTCCATTAAAACAAAAGTTTCAGGCATATTCTATTAAAGATTCTTTCGAATTGATCAGTGACTTGGACAACATCAATCTTGCTAATGAGTTGATGTGTTCCATAGACGTTCAGTCACTGTTCACGAATGTCCCATTACGTGAGACAATTGATTATATTTGTGAGCTCGTTGAAACGAACCACATTACTTTGCCTCTGCCTAGTGATAGTCTGAAGGAAACTTTGTTATGCACCGAAAAGCTTGCGTTTTCTTGACCGGCGATAACTCCCCATAGATGAGGTAGCCATAGAAAATCCACTAAGTCCCATCTTAGACGACTTTTTCATGTTAAGGACTGGGTAAGAGTTTGTCATACACAAACGCTACGTTGATGATACACTAGTATTCAGTCGGTCCAAACAGGCAATAGATAACCTAGTGCAGCGCCTAAATAGTTGTCATCCCAATCTGAAGGTAACGTGAATTTGAGACTGATAATTGTCTGCCGTTTCTAGACATACTCATAAGTCGCCGGGAAGATGGCTCTATCAAAAGAGGTGTTTATAGGAAATCCACGTGGTCCGATCAACACTTGAAAATTTCAGTAGTTTCACGCTTGTTAACCATAAACGAGAACTAGTGAATATACTATTCACACAAGTGAGACGAATCTACCTATACAGGACAATCTTGTCGAGGAATTAGACTTTATCGCGCCTGTGCTACAACCTAATAATTAATCTGAAAGGCTCATAGAATGGTATCGCAGACCAGAACCGCCATCCCAATATGTGATCACTATAAGAAAATAGACGTACACAGAACTGCCGTTTAAGGGTGGTCACAGAATGAATCAAACAAAGCAAAGACCAATGCATTTGATTAAAAGAGCGTTGAAGCTGCTGGACTCCACGTACTCGCTCAAACCCAAAAACTACCCGTGCTTTCAAACACAGGGATCAGCCTAACAGTTTGTTTGTAACTGCAAAGAAAGTTACATACACAGAAACTGAGAGATGCTCAATCTACAGAGTGAAGGAATATTCACCTAAATGGATGCAGAACTCTGTATCACCGGAGAATAGCAATGTCGTTGAAACACACGAAGGAACCAGTGCTCGCAGTCACAAAACACGTCCTGATCAGTGGTCACGTTACCGATCTAGTTTGTGCATTCTGAATCCTGTTGCACCATTCTAATCCACGCCTCTTGTGGGTTGTTTTAAGAGCGGTCGCAGTCAATTGACGTGACCCGGCAGGATATGCTGACTAGGACTTCAGTTCTTCCAGGTTCAACCCTGTCAGACAGGCCAAAGGAGAGCAGCCAGCCGAATAGCAGTTACACTCAGGATTGTATGTCGCACTACTGACCGCGTAGGAGTGCTTAGGTAGTGAGGCACGATCCTATGGGCATACAGTAGAAGCTATTATTTATAGTTGCGGCACTGCTGTCTTCCGTATCAGGAAGAAGGGGGAAGGCTGTACCCTTGAACAAAGAGCACTCCGATCGCCCAACGGTTGACCGTGACCGGCGGCGTATTATCCAATACGGTCGAAAAACATCCAGTATAATCCAAAAGCCTGATGTAGCTTTGAGTACATCCACTGCGCGCAGCAGTGCTGAGAATCAGACGTCAATGTCTTATTCACTGCGCCCTCGGGCTAGGCAAGCCCCTCACTGCCAAGTGAGTCAGACTTTTGAGTCATTGGTTCCGGGTGGAGTCCCCCAAGAAAACCCTGTATCCTGTTGTCTCGCAGGTCAGACTTTTGAGTCAGAGACTCGTGTAGGGTCCGCTCAAGTCCATCTCTTCTCCGCGGCTACTAGACGACCGGGAAGTATAGAGAATGTTATCGCTCTCCACAGTGCATTACAAACTACAGAGAGGAAGGCATTCCACTCTACTTTCTTCTATTGCAGATAATCGACTCGAGGACTGTCGACAGCTTCACCTACATGGGTAGCACTATCTCGTCAGCTCGTAATATTGCTGATGAGATAACAACGAGGAAAGCAAAGACACGAGTTGCCTTTGCCATTCTGCGTCATCTGTCGTGTCGAAAAAGACGTTCGATTGTCGCTGAAGGAAGATTATTATAATGCTGGTGTAACGTTTACGTTTTGCTTCTATCGGTTCTGAAACGGGCCTGTTCCCAAGGAGAATTCAACAGCTTGCTGTAATTTGACACATCGTTGTCTCCATCCGATAGCCCAAATGAGTGGACCTGAAATCGCGCGAAGCAATTGCGCAAGTCCGCCGGCTGCCGTAATTTCGGGAACGCCTCGGGACGCGCGTCAGACTGGTCAGAGCTACTCACGTTGACATCAAGCCTTGATGGTTCAGGCGTCAAGCGTACTTCGGATATGCCAAGCTGAGCGGTTTACGCGTACCGGCATTATATACTGAGACCACCAAGAGTGGGTGAAACCCGTGCGCTGCGAGTTCAAGGACAGCGACAACGTGGTCAAGAAATATGGAGATCCTGACTGCTCCACTGAGTAAAGTGGGTAGGTGTTTTTTGCCTGGATGGGGTCCTCGTGATCACTCAAACCGCCGGTTAGAGACGCTATCCGAGATGGCAACGTGTCGCAGTCAATGGCGTACCTGCATCCATACCATTTCTAGTTCTTTCGCTTAGACTTCTATTAATTTTCAACCTTCTTAGTAACGTTTTCTTCTAGGATATTCCACGTCACTGTTGAGGATGAGCGGCAGCCCAAGCCACAGTCACTGTTATAGGTCAGGCTCATGACCGCTATATGATGGTGATGATGAACCGGCCTTGCGTGTTTAGAAGTAGTTATTCGTGAGGCTTGACCCAGCCTTGCACATAGTGACTTTTCCTAACCCACTGATTAACTAACCATCCAAGCACTCTAACTGTGTGATATTCTGAAAATATTTCTGTTATTGTAAATTTGGTACTGACGATTCAATAGGAAATGCTAGCATCTACCAAATTTTCGTGTTCTAATTTGCCCCCCCCCCCCCCCCCCCCCCCCCCCCCCCCCCCCCCCCCCCCCCCCAGGTCCCCCGCCCCCCCCCCCCCCACCCCCCCCCCCCCCTCCGCCCCCCCCCCCCCCCCCCCCCCCCCCACCCCCCCCCCCCCCACCCCTCCCCCCCCGCTCCCGCCCCCCCCCCCCCCCCCCCCGCCCCCCCCCCCCCTCGGGTTCAAACTTCTGAAGGGAACGAAGTGATTTCCATCCGGATTTTGACCAATACACCGGTACAATCTACCCACTTCGCCTAGAATTTCTCTGTCCTTGTAAATAATTGGTCGCCGTCATCATTTCACATTACACACCACTCACGGTTGTCCGTGCAATTTGGTTTTTCTGAACTTCTTAGGGCATCTAAGTGATTCACTCGAATGTAAAGCGTTCTGACCGATGTTCTGTCGTGTTGCACAGAAAAACGACGGACTACAGGCTATGTATTTCTCGTGCAGATTATCGGTGTACATACTTCCTTAATGTACAAGAATATCAAAAGCTTGTTTAATATAGAGTGGCAACAGTGGATTCACATAGTTAGGAGAGGTTTATACACAATTTATGGCCGATTCACCAGTGTTGAATAACCCCGTGTCATATATGAGGACAGAACGACCGACAGAATCAGTATTTTGACTTGGCACGTTCTGCAACGATCTGAATGAGTAAGACCGTCCAATGACTTTCCTCTGGTTAGATCATAACGACCGAAAGTTGACACTACCAGTTTCCTTCTCTCTGGTATGTCTTTCTAACGAAAAGATTTATGGGACAGACTCTACATTTGATGTGATGACGATAGATAATTTAATTTTTGAAAACAATTCAACGCATTAAACGGAATACAACTAAGAGCTGACTACCGTAATCTTTTTCCAATGTTTCAATTCATTCTTAACAGCGTAGAGTAAACAAAAGTTAGTTAGTAGCTGCTGGGACTCATGAAACTAACTTTATGTATATAATCCTGACAGACGATCAGCGAATTGCAAGTACATTTCCAGTGGTTACCGCTTTGGACAACCGCACAATGCTGGAAAAACTAACTCAAGTGAATCTAGAATGTTTATTAACTAGTGACAATCATGCATTGAAATGACGCAAAAGCGTCCGATTTACATACAGAAACAGACGATCAATTGAGAACACGGATTGGTCTGGAAAATCTCATGGTTCTTGAATGTTTCGAGTGTGAGTCAAAAGTAACAGTGATACATCATCGTCAAACTCAACGTCCTAAATGACAATAAGAATTGATGCCACAGACACGATAACCACAGGTAGTCCATGTGAGGTTAATTTCGGATTGCAGCTAGGTGCATGGTTTGAGCCATCTGACTAATGAGTTCACGGATAAGGAATCCTCGAATTAAATTTATCATTTCTGCTAAGATCTCAGTGCGGATACGTAGTCTTTTTCTAGTACAGGAAGCTGGACCAAATATTGGACTAACTGAAATCTCGAATTGGGCTTATTTGTGCATTATAGAATGCAAAATAGTCGTATACACCGAAAACCTGTTCTTTGTTTTCCCTTGTTGCTCGTCATCAGCCTGCTCATACAACTGATCATCTATTATTGAACGTTCTTTTCTTGAATTTTAGTTGCCCTTGAGGTTTGTCGGCTCATGTTGATGTAGGCTCGTTTTTATGACTGGCTCCATCAGTGTTTCAAAGTTACCCAAATTGACTAGATGTCACCTAGTGAAAGGGCACATACCAGAAAAGGGGTGAACTTCAAACCACATAGTTGCCTACTGTGAGACGAACCGTCACTCAAAATTCGGACCTGTAGGAAACACGCATCATCGAATTGCAAGCGTACTATATAATATAAAAACAGCCTTTTTAAGCCACGCTGCAGTAACGAATGTCAACATTTTTGATGTTCAGAGGGTTAATCTCGAGGATCGCCAGTTATAATTGACATGGGCTCAATCAGTCTTCCACGCAAAGATGGACTGTATTTGATGCGATCCGGGGGCACTCACACACAGCTGTTTGTTTGAAGTAATGTGCTTTGGAAAATCGATTTCAAGCAGAATACTTGGAAAACGAGCTATTAGAATAACACAGAAAACCATTCGGATATCCGAACATTGTCCCGTGGCTCGAACTTCCCACATACTGACATCGGAATGCGAATTGAGCTTATGACGTGGATAATAAACAGTTCGAGATATCGAAAGACTTATCATGGACTAATATGCAAATTGACTGAACTGTTTTGAACACATATGCACAGTGTCGGTAAATAAGGCAAAGTCACCATCGTTCAATGCGTGCTCAACGTTCACTCGCGTTTATAAATTGGAATTCCATCCCAATAACACAACGAAGTTTCCATTTGTTAGTCATCCGTTTGATTGGCTATTGCGAATTTTCATCCGCCGGGCCAATTTACTTTAGTGATAATCCCTTCGGTTTTTCGTGCTGTCTGCGGCCTAGAAATTTGGAAGAACTAGAAATGGTATGGATGCAGGTACGCCATTGACTGCGACACGCTGCCATCTCGGATAGCGTCTCTAACCAGCGGTTTGAGTGATCACGAGGACCCCATCCAGGCAGGCGACACCTACCCACTTTACTCAGTGGAGCAGTCAGGGTTCTCATATTTCGTGACCACGTTGTCGCTTGACCACCACGTGGTTTCACCCAACTGTTGGTGGTCTCAGTATATAATGCCCGGTACGGTAAACGCTCAGCTGGCATACGGAGTACGTGACCTAACCATCGCAGGCTGTGCAACGTGAGTAGTTGACCAATTGATCGCGCATCCCGAGCGTTCCGGAATACGCGCCGGCGAACTGCCGTATTGCTTCGCGCGATCAGTCCACTCAATTTGGGCTATGCGTGGAGGACAACGATGTGTCAAATACAGCAACGCTTGTTGAATTCTTCCTTGGAACAGGCCACGTTTCAGAACCATAGAGCAAAACGTAACGTACACCAGCATTATATAATCTTCCTTTCAGCGACAATCGAACGTCTTTCGACGCCACAGATGACGCAGGTTGGCAAAGGCAACTCGTGCCTTTGCTATCCTCGTTGATATCTCATCAGCAATA
The DNA here is from genome assembly GCA_014220965.1 of Paragonimus kellicotti. NCBI lineage: Eukaryota > Metazoa > Platyhelminthes > Trematoda > Plagiorchiida > Troglotrematidae > Paragonimus > Paragonimus kellicotti. Next base: position 21,117 of record LOND01001399.1, on the reverse strand, counting down.
TTACAAGCTGACGAGATAGTGCTACCCAAGTAGGTGAAACTGTCCACAGTCTCGAGCGGATTACCTGCAATAAAGAAAGTAGGAGTGGAAATGCTCCAGTCTTGTAGTTGTAATGTCACTGTCGGGAGAGCGATAACTTCTGATACTTCCCGGTCGTTTATGCCGCGGAAGGGGTTGACTTGAGGGACCCCACCCCGAGTCTCTGACTCAAAAGTCTGACCTGCGAGACAACAGGATACAGGGTTTTCTTGGGGGACCCCACCCGGAGCCAATGACTCAAAAGTCTGACTCACTTGGCAGTGAGGGGCTTGCCTAGCCCGAGGGCGCAGTGAATAAGACATTGACGTCTGATTCTCAGCACTGCTGCGCGCAGTGGATGTACTCAAAGCTACATCGGGCTTTTGGATGATACTGGATGTTTTTCGACCGTATTGGATAATACGCCGGCGGTCACGGTCAACCGTTGGGCGATCGGAGTGCTCTTTGTTTGAGGGTACCTTTTCCAACCCCTTCTTCCTGATACGGAAGACAGCAGTGCCGCAACTATAAAAATAGTTCTGCTGTATGCCCATAGGATCGTGCCTCACTACCTAAGCACTCCTACGCGTTCAGTAGTGCGACATACAATCCTGAGTGTAACTGCTATTCGGCTGGCTGCTCTCCTTTGGCCTGTCTGACAGGGTTGAACCTGGAAGAACTGAAGTCCTAGTCAGCATATCCTGCCGGGTCACGTCAATTGACTGCGACCGCTCTTAAAACCACAAGAGGCGTGGATTAGAATGGTGCAACAGGATTCAGAATGCACAAACTAGATCGGTAACGTGACCACTGATCAGGACGTGTTTTGTGACTGCGAGCGCACTGGTTCTTCGTGCGTTTCAACGACATTGCTATATTCTCCGGTGATACAGAGTTCTGCATCCATTTAGGTGAATATTCCTTCACTCTGTAGATTGAGCATCTCTCAGTTCTGTGTATGTAACTTTCTTTGCAGTTACAAACAAACTGTTAGGCTGATCCCTGTTTGAAAGCACGGGTAGTTTTTGTTGAGCGAGTACGTGGAGTCCAGCAGCTTCAACGCTCTTTTAATCAAATGCATTGGTCTTTGCTTTGTTTGATTCATTCTGTGACCACCCTTAAACGGCAGTTCTGTGTACGTCTATTTTCTTATAGTGATCACATATTGGGATGGCGGTTCTGGTCTGCGATACCATTCTATGAGCCTTTCAGATTAATTATTAGGTTGTAGCACAGGCGCGATAAAGTCTAATTCGTCGACAAGATTGTCCTGTATAAGTAGATTCGTCTCACTTGTGTGAATAGTATATTCACTAGTTCTCGTTTATGGTTAACAAGCGTGAAACTACTGAAATTTTCAAGTGTTGATCGGATCACGTGGATTTTCTACGGCCAGCTCTTCTGATAGAGCTATCTTCCCAGCGACTTATGGGTATGTTTAGAAACGGCAAAGTAATTATCAGTCCCAAATTCACACGTTACATTCAGGTTGAGATGACAATTATGTAAGCGCCGCATTAGGTTATCTATTGTCTGCCTGGACCGACTGAATACTAGTGTCCATTGACGTAGGTTTTTGTATGACAAACTCTTACCCAGTCCTTAACATGAAAAAGTCGTCTAAGATGGGACTTAGTGGATTTTCTATGGCTACCTCATCTATGGGGAGTTATCGCCGGTCAAGAAAACGCAAGCTTTTCGGTGCATAACAAAGTTTCCTTCAGACTATCACTAGGCAGATGCAAAGTAGTGTGGTTCTTTTCAACAAGCCCATAAATATAATCAGTTGTCTCGTAACGGGACATTTGTGAATTGTGACTGAACGTCTATGGAACATTTCAACTAATTAGCAAGATTGTCGTTGTCTAAATCACTGATCAATTCAAAGGAATCTTAATAGAATATACCTGAAACTTTTTGTTTTTAAGTGGAGTTAGGGTGGTGATTAACCAGCTTGCCAATTTATGGTATGGAGAATTTGTCATCGCCAGAATAGGCCTAAGTGACATTCCAGACTTGTGTTTTAAGGAGGCTGTAGGATTGATATGTCGGTTTAAAAGATTTGTACGTCATGTCATCAAATATGTGCAGTTGCAAGAGGAGTTGAAGATGTCGCCCTATGCTTCCTTCTATTTTCGTTTTTTTTTTTTTCCAGTCCGTTCTTGCACTGTCGGACGCCATAGCAGTTGCAATCGTTCCCCATACGGTGGGGTTATGTCACGTACATCGACAGTCAGTGAACATGTCTTTACTGTTATTCGTCGTACTAGCATTCAAGGTCTCATCAATCCAAATGATGGGAGCAATGCTCAAGTGGTGGACCATACAAAGACTACTTCAAGTGAGTCTGTGATTGAAATGAGTTGAAACGACGCACAGCGTCATTGGAGATGCCGTGTGCCACTATGATGGCACAATAATTAGGCTGATCCGACTCACATATGGCAGTATGGTTGGATGACTGTGTGCGCGTTGGCTATCCTAATTCGATTGTCGTGCATGAGCACGATAACCACAAAACCGAGGTAAGACCATATGATCTTGCATGTCCTGTCTAATCATAAGAACGTTTCGATCTGATGAGCATCTTACTGGCCGCAGAGGCATTCTTACTGTTCACAAAAGTGACAGTAGCCAATTCCGATCGTTCATGATTCGTCACGCATACTGGGACGCTACAGTTGCGCTGCGATATTCCATTGTGCAAAACACGGGCAGTAAGACTTATCCAACATGCCTTCCCAAACTAGTGTATTTCCATTGAAATACGATGCTGCCTCCTAAATTGGACAACCAAAGCCGGTTCCGATTTTCTTCTTGCAAGAAGTCACTATCATCGTCATCAAAACTCACCTGGAATGAACATTTCCATCGAGCAGACCCAATGTTGCGGCAATCAAATAACTGACCTATCGATGCGATATAGCTCCGTGCGTGATTTGATCCCGGTGACATCGTGATATACA
>LOND01001398.1:79177-89814 GCA_014220965.1 Paragonimus kellicotti | reverse complement strand
CTTGCTGACCTATCTGTTTTAGCGTGCGAACGTTGAAGGCACCTATATTAATTCGCATTCTAGGTCTAAGCAAGGGACGAGGGAGGCCTGAAGCTGAATGGCAAGAGACGGAAACTTACCGGCTCAGTGTTACCACAGTTAGCTACATCTGTTGTGGGACCTGTAGAGTAATTATCAGAAATGGAGGTCGGGAGGGGCCTGAGAGCTAAATTTGATAGGACAGTGGGGGAGGGTCAGCAGTAGCATGATTTCGCCTATCCACCCTGCTGTATGCAGCAGATAGGGCGACCCGGTTTATACTGCGAGACGGCCGATGCAGTATGGATTTATTGTTATTGTGAATATTCATGGTTGTGTGTGGGCTGAGATACTGCCAGGACGCCCAGACCTAGACAGGAGAACGATTAGGGTTCTCAACCAAAGCCTTTGGCTCGAAAGCCTGTACCGCAAGGCAACGGTTGGATGGCAATGTACCAGAACTGGTACTTTCTTCCGGAAAAAGATGCCAACCTTCTTCCAACCCCCAACCTGGAGGACCAGGAGACTGGTTTGTCAGACCTCTACCCATTGGCCTGCCTGGTATGAGTGACTATCGGTGTGGTGATCACACCGTCCAGTTTAGCCCAATAGGTCATCGAGATGCGCAAGCCGTCACACCACGTCAAGGTCCAGTCTCGTTGTGACTAACGTTGTTACTCACTTAAGAACCGTGTATAGCGTTTATGCTGCATACGGCTCTATTATTTCCATATTCATCACGAGCTCTCGAGATTTCACTGGTCCGCACATAGCGGACTGTATTATCGTGTTACGTCGTCACAGGTTTCACTCTGCCTGAGGAAAACCACAGATACTGCCAGAATTGCACAGCCGTGGTAGGTCGGTGGATGTAAAGACAGTGGTGAACGCAGATTGTTTTATTCGGTTCACTATGTGATATACTGGACATATAAGGAAACCGTCAGTGATCTTTTCGTTAGAAGTGCAAATTAATTTCAAGCATTGACAGCTCAAAATAGCACTTCCTTGTGTGTTGTTGTAGAAATTCCTCGCAGACAAGTCCGACAGATTTTGTTCACATCGACAAAATGCAATAGGTGAACTACATACGCAGGAAACAATTAATTCTGGGGAAGTGCTACTGAGAAATGTTTGAGGTACAATGAGGACAAGATGAGAGCTCCAGGTATGTGGGACTGTAACTACACTCTCGTTAACACACTCTTTATAACTGCCGAATCGGAAGTGATCGAGGTGCAGTATTCATTTCATCTGAATAAGCATCATCCGAAGTACGAAAGTGTGAACAAGTGACAACAATTCAATCCGCTGGTGCACCAGGCTGACAGAGTTCAGACCCGGTTGATAGATACCAACTGTGAGGTAGACTGTTCGGCCTGCTTTTTTGTATGACGTGAAGAGTACATTCCCTGATAAGTTGTGTGTGAGGTAGCTTTAACACACGTCACCTGCTGTAGATTAAGTCGTGGGATTATTTTTGTGTATCAGATATTTGGGTTCAACATGCCAACGTTTTTGAACAGTCGTTCAAATATATGTTCGATGGTCTAACGATATACATACGTGTGCTTGACTGAATTTAATGAATGTTACGTATATTCCTGTCGTGAAACCGCGACTGCATAATAACAAGTACACGTGAGAGACTAGCATTTCAACACATGGAGGAAACAGTGACGAACGTTTGAAATCACAGTCAGGCACAAAATTTCAAAAATGCATTAATTTTGGGCATCAGATCAATGAGCAGGACAAAGTATTGAGAATTAAAAAACAACCCTTGAGTTTGTCTACCTAGAGACACTGAACATGTATAAAACCTTTAACTTTGAATTTGTTTGGCACGTCACAATCTTTCTATGGAGAAATGTCCTTAGTGTATGGTGTTGCATTTGTTCCAAACTACCCTTTTAAAATGCGCTCCGTTTCGGAAGTTACCACGCACTACTAATGCAACACAATTGAACCTCTATAATGCAGCATTTCCTTAATACCACCAGTTGCGTATTAAGGTTTGTTCCTAATAAACCGAACTAATATCCATTAAATTTGATCCCAAATCTATGTAATAGTACCACCATCTCACGAGCAAACCCTCTCGTGATATGCAAATCATTTAAACGCACGTGATCTAACCGCCTCACCGACGACATTAGGCAGACACTTTTTACAAAACGCGAAAGCCAACTAACACAATACACTTCTACGAGACGGCTTGTTAAAAACGGTCTAACCTCATAAATTGGACGTGGCGTTTATCGTCGCGTTGATGCTGCCTGTGTGCAGAACGAATGGGCAGTCTAGATGACTGCACATGACTGTCTCCTCAGATGATAGGCGAGGTGTTTTGGGGTCTCATCCGAGTGTGCAATCACAAGCATTAAAGCGTTCTTAATGAAGGTCAGGTAATGAGATACCACTTTTTTAGGTAAACTTTTTAGTGAACAGCGTGTAGACGTAAAGTCTTCAGCAAAACGGCCGGTCAGAATAGCAAGAGAGAATAATAACCTAGGACGGAGAACGTGAACCTGATCAAAACGTTCATTTCACACTTTTTGACAAAAATGTGGACAGCGTGTTTTCTTGCACTCAGCTTACAATGACCACATGTGCGCATGCACACCCGCTGGCAAATAACCTTTCAATGTCAGTTTGCAGTGGCTTGGACCTGACATAAAGGGGCACGGCTTGTGCTCTTCACAAATTATACTTTTTATGCATGTGTAGCTACGTCCCGAGACCGTTCGCGCAGAGGATCTTCACCGAAACTCGCTCATTATTTGACTAGTCGACTTTCACACATACCTGTTGAATCTGTCACCGCTCCTTTTGAAATGACACTCTCTTTCGAGTTCTGTACCCAGTTGGTTTAAAGTGAATTCAAATGAAAATAGCTTCCTACCTGTCGGTAAGATTTTAATCATCGTCAAATATTCTGTCGTTTTGGACGGACGTTATGCATAGTAATTGTTCTTACGGTACGTTCATGCAGACCAGACTAATGATAGTGTGATCCAGAACCGTCAGATCACTCCTTCTGGTTGTTTAAATAGCAGGTCATACATTAGCCGAATCACCGTCACCTTACAACATCAGAACGCCCATCCACACACCTAATCACTCACTTGTGAGTCATTACACGTGTGTTGTTCCATTTTAGCCGAATTTCTGACTTATCAGTCCACTTTCCTGATTACAATCTATCTATAAATGGGGATCTTTAATGACCAGTATGCAGAGCTCTATTGCTCTGGGCTGAAACGAACGAAACTGTGTTAAAATGCGATATTCATCAAAGGTTACGTAAAAAATGGGCGGTGAGAAACGAGCAATAGAAATAGATTTCTCCAACTTCACCGAATAACTGGATAGTCAGTTGGCACATATGTAAGAAATCAGTGAGTTGTGAGTAAGAGCCGTGTCCACAGTAGAGCCAACTAACTGGTGTAAACTGTTCTTATCCTTTCCTCGTCCTATTACATAGTTTAAAGGTGTATGGAAAGATTTTAACGTTAGATAAGGAACTTAAGGTATATGAAGCCGGTAAGTAGATTATGGATGTTAAGTGACTGATCTGTATTGAGGATCATATTATGGTCAAAAAGACTTGACTGTGAAGCGTCTTGAAATGGGTTAGGAATTCGTTTCAATAGAGGAATAACAATTGGGTACAGTAATTACAGGCTGCGTTTTTGTTAGGAATATTTACATCTTGGCTTTTTGAGTGAGTTGCTTTTCAATTTTTGAGGGAGAACCGTTACGCTAGCACATTAGTGGTATTTTGGAATTTATTCTGTTTTTCATCGCCTGAATGTACACAATTAAAAACAAGACTATCACAATATTTAGAAGGTACTGTTTTCTTGGATACAGACAGGCTTTAAATATGCAAAAGATAAACGCTGCGAGAGTATGGCAGTGTAGAATACACCATAACTCTTGGAAATAAAGGATATGTTGCCGAACATTTAAGTAAAGGATGAGTGGCCTGAGTTGCTCTCTCAATCATTCATACCTGGTAGAAAACAATATAACAAAGTTATGTTATATATTACGATTGGATTACTGGACGCGACTGAGGATGGGGCGCTCCAGCACTAAGTCTCGGAATTAAGATGCATCTGAAGGAAACGGATTTATAAATGCAGCTGCAATAAGACGGCGATTCTCTAGTACTAAGTGGTTGTAGTCCTCGAAATCGCTTGCAAATTATTATCGTGAGTTATACGGTTATCAGCCCCATTTAGCAGCTGTTTGTGTGTTCCAGTAGCAAACATTGCGAGGAAAGAAGCTGGTATAAGCTTCGGAACTGTGAATAACAGATGCTACAGCACAGAGTAGGTGCTGCATCGGCTCAAATATAGACAATGTTTTTACGGGAAAGTTGAGTGATGAATGCGCAGAAACCAACCTTATAAATACAAGACTTAGGTCACAAGTGCGAGGGTTTGTGCGTACGTACTTCCACTGGATCACCTCAGCTTAGATGTAAGTGACGTTGTTTAACATGCGCTGCCTGGCAGAAGTGCTATTCTGTGGTGCAGAGAGTCTTACAGAAGAACTGACAGCCAGTTTAAGGAACTGAAAAGTCACTTTGTCATTGGTGCCTATCAACAATTATTCTCGTTTTCATAAAAGGATGTCCGATCTCTTTGTGACAGAAGCAGTGTAGTTTTTATCATGCTCATTGTTCTCACCGATCTCATGTAGCGTCAGTTCAGCAAACACAGACAGATACGTAAGAAACAGACAAGATTCCAATCCAACCAAGAATGCGCTGACCCCATCTTTAGCATAGAAGAGTAAACGTGACGAACAATTGTTTTCGATAATTCATCATCAGATCAATACAATTATATAGATTCAGCAAAATCAAAACAGTGTGTACACAAGACAAAGAGGTTTAGCAGAATGTCATTGGATCATGTAGAGCGTTACAAAATATCCAAGCCTCGATAGGCTAGTCACTCAGAGAGCAAATCACCGTGTTGTGTACAAAGTCCCGAGTAAACCACCCCAAACTGGTCAGACAACGGATGTTGGCTACTGCTGAATCGATCGCCATTCGATTACGCAATCCGATTTTGTGTTCACACAAAAATTCGTACAAGCCCTGCAGTTGCCGTGGCCAAAGGTCACACCATCAGTCTGCATGCCCACCCAAACTCCAACCGATAACTTTGTGACGTAATGGTGGGTGGAACTTCAAACCACCCATCATTAACACTGGTGATTTGCTCTCTGAGTGACTAGCCTATAGAGGACTTGGATATTTTGTAACGCTCTACATGATCCAATGACATTCTGCTAAACCTCTTTGTCTTGTGTACACACTGTTTTGATTTTGCTGAATCTATATAATTGTATTGATCTGATGATGAATTATCGAAAACAATTGTTCGTCACGTTTTCTTTTCACATTTTATCATTCAGTAGGTCTTGAAGCATCGCCACTCTTACAGTCAAAGGATGGTTGCGCTGTTTTTATGTGTAAATGGTAACTTCAATTCCTTTGTCCGTAATGTCCTCTGAGATAGCCCGAGTTTCAAATGAGTCACAGAGAAGTTAATAAATTTGTTAACATCGTTGTACGTCCACTGCGCAATTGGAACAACCGTCCCGGTGTTCATGACCTCCAGTAGTGTTCTCCGTGAGTCTTCGATTCTTGCTCTCCTGTTCGGTTTTGTCGTAGATGACGTTTTAGAAGGCTCACTCTAGGAATCATGTTCTTGATGTCGAAACTTCTCACAGCACCACGCTAGCTGGGGTGGGGTGTGTTGATAATATTATCCTTCATGACCGCTCTATCAAAGGCTTACGTATGATGTTGAACAGGTTGATTGATCGAGCTTTTTTTATGGAATGCGCTTCGCACTATTCAACTGGCCGAATACTGCTTCCGTTGTGCTGTGTGTTGTCGTATCCCTTTTACTTTTTGATAATTTTTCACCGTGGGTGACTGCACGTCACTGTTGCGGTGTGCGATGGCTGAAGCTACATTACCCTGCGGTCAGGCTCATAACTCTTATGAGTTAATGAATGACCGAACAGATGAGTAAATAAGCAAACAAGTGAGGCATTACCAGTCCCATTCTCTCTAGTGTAAACCGACTGTAGACAGTCTTGAACTTTTAGGTAGCATTATTCCTTGTTTCTAATATCGTTGACGTTGAATTAATAAGAGTACCGAAGGATCAGATTACTTTCATCAGTCTCTGCCGTTTTCGACATCCACAAGACATCTAGCGGTAGTTAAATGGAAGAGTATATATAATCTCTTCTACACACCCTCTTCACAACGACATCCGATGCATTCATAATCCGCAGCCGAGAGGTTGGGTTATCATGATCGAAATTTAAGTCTCTGTAAACAGGCCATTGCTTGAACATTGTGCATTGCTTTGAAAACAGAATGAAATAGTATAAACAAGTTCAAATCGCGGAAGAAACTTTTCAGACAAAGAGCTTACCATATTGCTTAAGCATTCACACTTGAAGCTGGACGGGTACAGAAAACTTGGTTGGTTCCTGTTTTACTTTGTATGGATGTGTGTCTTCAATAACACTGTATAAATTACCAGTGACCAAAAAAAGAAGGAAAAACAGACATCAGATGGGAAGCAAACGAGAACAAAGACGTACCATTGAGGGAAACAGTGGGAATCGTTGTTCGCTTTCGATTACAGGCCTCGGAAGGTAATCCCAAATTTCTTTTGAAAATAAACAGATTTGCACTACTCACAGGTGGACTTGGACGATCGGGAAAGCAAAAAATACTCACCGAATACCGGAAAGCAGTTTATACAAGGTTTATATACAAAACCGGAGTCCTTTGTATTTCTTCTAAGTTGACGTTGCTTACGAAATCGTTGAATCGTCCATCAAACCTCATTATAGCAACCAGCTCCGTGGAACGACTAGATCTGGGAAAAATATTGTTGTAGATGGGTTTTACCGCAATATGTCAAATCCTCACATCATAATTAATTGCTCACTACAGCTAGAAGGCATGCTCAAGAAATTAAGGTAAGATTCACGATAATTCTACGTAGTACTCCATCCAGTACTTAAAGTCGGTATGAGATTGCTTGCAATTCTTTTTTCACTGCTCTGTTTAATTCAGTGGCTGCCACTTAATCGGGGATAACATACATCCTGTTTACTGTAAGCTATTTTACCGAAATGTAGAGTTATAATCATTCTTCCTGATTGCACCCAGTGGGTTAGATAAAAACGCCACTTCAGCCAATACTTTCAAAAAGCAGGATTTGTATACCGGCAACTTCTGTGTATATTGTCAAATGAGTACTACAGAGGGAGTGGTTATAAAGTGGAAAGCGTGGGCCAGTGATGGAACCGAAGATAGAAGATGGATATGCAGCTGTGATACTCAATAATATGTGGTAATTCGTGTTGTTGTTCGTATTCAATATCCTTCAACATAGCAAAGGAGGAACATCAATAGGCTGGCGAGAAGAGGGTAAGAATATTATACTCAAGGTTAGCACAACCATAACTTTCTGTACGGGCTGAGAGTGAACTGCTTTTTCTCCTTTATTGAATGCCGTCAATCCGCTTAACTCTTGATCTGTCTACTCTTCCTCTAGCCTGTAATAAACCAAATCATTCCCAAAGTAGCAGTGTTAAATGTGTTTTAACAACAAAGCGTTGTTGAAATATCGGAATTTAGTTGAGGACAATGGAATGGAATGCGAAACCGTTGCTTAAAAATAAGAACTGTAAAGTCAAAAATATCCCACCGGTGATTTCCGTAAAATGTGCTCTGTCTATCTTTTTAACGTATTTATCAGTATATTCACTAATTTATCATAAATTTAGATTGAACCGATCAATTATTTGATTCTCTAAATAAAACTACAAATTTGCGAGAAAGTGATAATTTCAGAGAACAAATGCCTACTTCTTGAATGTAAAGCCAGCTCATCAAAAAACGATATTTTTAACTTCCCTTTATCTTAGGCTGATCTTTACGCCGGCGCCATCTTCATTGACCAAGCAATCAAAATAAACCTTTATCCAGCCATCATAATACTACTTATAATCTCTGGGCTTTTTACAATTCTGGGTGAGTTATTTCATGTTATATCCTTTTCCCAACAGTAAGAATATCCTTCTCACCAATGAACAATTTTCTGTTTTCTCGTCCTCTTGTTTAAGGAATTACTGCCTACCGAGATGGAAGGAGCTGAATGGGTCGATTTCAGTGCTGGGCTGTAGGTAACCATCAAATCGTGTGGTTTGCACTTAAGTTCATGTGACACAATTGTGGGAAAGATAACAAGCTCTAATTTGGGGGTAAAACACAGGTAGGGAAAGGAGCTACTTACGAAAAGCCTGTCCATATCCAATCAGCAAACATTAAAGCACTTACACTTGGCGTATTCTGCAAGACAACGATGGATAGTACGCTCTCATACGGCAAATATAGCATGAGAGTGAAGTCGGACAACCTGAAGTCACTGCTGAAAAATCTGATCATTTACGATGACCTCTTTGAGCAGATTCATATGCTCAACGGTTTTTGTTGCGAACCACCTTTTAGTAAAATAGAAAACATTGTGATCGAAATGGCTGCTGCTTTTGCTATGAGGATTGTGAAGGCTGAAAACCTATGGCTGTCCAATCTCCTAAAATTCCTGCTCAGATTATAACCATATTTTGTGACCTGGATTTTTATGTACACATAATATACTTAATCAGCATGTAAGCTAGAATTTATATGTTGTTTGGACGAAATTAGTATGGTTTATAGCCTTGCAATCTAAGAACTGCGGACGGCTCCCCGTGTTGATCTCTCGAGCAAGTAGTGTTCCAGTAGGAGTTAGTTTACCTCATGCTTCGAAATGATGAGCAATATTTTTACATCACAGTTAAGTATATTACTGTTAACTTTCTGACGTACCACTGTCAATGCAACTAATGTTAACAAACCCCATATATGAAACTGGGGACACCGGATTGAATCAAGTTTTGTTGTTAAAGTCTGTATGGTTTAGTTCCAAACCGTACACTAGTCCTCAGACTGTAGTTTTCAGCATAACCTAGCATACGCGTAATTTCGCAACAGATGGTTGATAATTCTTGGAAAACTAAGTTCAGTGGTCGGTCGAATACGTTCGTCCCGAAACCACGACGGCCGTTGTTGTTAACGCGTTTTATCATGCACATACTGCTACGGCAAATATTGTCAAGGGCAGACATTCTTCCAGTACTGCGTGAACGCACTTCTTACGTCTTGCTGACAGAAGACTATCCAAACTCTTTCTCTACATACACAGCTGTTTCATGGGATCTAGGTTATGTCTGCTTCTTGACTGACGCAGCGGTAAGTACCTTTCCAGGTTTAGTTGTGCAGATTTGTTTCATCAAGCATTCCATCAGCGCTGACACAACTTATGTTCCGTTAACTACTCAATCACGCCCAACGAGCTCATAACCAAGACCACCACCAACACCACAACGTACTAATATACTATCAGTTACATCAGTTCAGTCATTTAACTGCTCAATCAGTCTAAGCTGAATATCACACTCGGTTGATATCACCCTTCGCATTCCCGTAGACTTTCCAGGCAGCCTTTTCCAATGTTCGTCTTACATCAACCAAAATGTCCCACTGCTTGTCAATGATTCATTCATTATTAAATGAACGGTAAGTATTAGATCTACTTTTGTGTTTTAGGTGGGTTGACGGCCGTCATCTGGACCGATTTCATACAAACAATTCTCATGCTAATTGGAGCTTGTTATCTGATGATTGCCGGTGAGTTTTTGTTTTGTGAACGTGAACCAACATAGATCTATTCCGTTCTCCAGTTAAAAACATTACATGTAACTGGTGGTCGAATAACATTAAACATCTTCGCTATATACAGCCACCACTCTTCTCTATATAAAGCGAAGTTTTATGTGGGCAAACCAATATTAGTGGAACACTTCACATACGTGCTGTTCACAATTTTGAAAGAAACCTACCTGACAAATGGTAACGTTTATACCACGTGGCACATTTTGCTCATCCCAATTCGCAAGATCCTTTCCATTCTCATAGATAATATGTTATGGGGTTCATAGGTTGTTACAGGAAAGAAAGAGAACTCCACTTATGAGGTTCTGTTTTTGTGTTGGTCGGGGCAAAATAGTGTTGGACGGTTAATGGCGATGACGAAACATCGGGTAGAAGCAAACAGAAATATACTCTAGTAAAGCTACTGACGTGCAAAAGAACTCACTACAAAACCACTCCCTAATCCAACTTCCCCGTCATAGGTTGCAGAAACTCAGCATGTTTCGATATACCGCTCAATAGGCCAACAACGAGATGCAAATGACCGTCGGTTCGTACACATTGCCATCATCAAAAGCATCGTCATTATACCGTTATCTATTTTGCAGACATAAATTTCTTCGTTATGCATTTTGTGGGAAATTAAGTAGTTACAGAAAGGATGACTATCTCTGCCTTCATGTCTTGATTGTACGTTGGTCGGGACAAAAGTGTGTTGGACGGCTTATGAAGGTGACGAAAACTCGAGTAGAAGTAAATAGAAGGAAACTCCAATAAAGCTACTGACGTGCAATTATATCGGCAACGA
>LOND01001398.1:64040-78628 GCA_014220965.1 Paragonimus kellicotti | reverse complement strand
GCGTAGTGTTACCAGGATGGCACCCAGCATAATTCTGTCGATTACTAAGCTGCATGTGCACTCATTAACATTGAAAAACAAGTCGGTTAATATGAGCGACTGCTTCAGGTGATCCAAATCGTACTGTAAGATTTTCACTTCTTCCGAACACTGTAGAATTCGCCACAGATATCCGTCATCGACATAGATAACCGTCGGTTATTTGGCTGTGCTGGATAGTTCGAGAACGGAAAGAATGGACAACAGGGGTCATAAGATGGCAGATCAACGTGGACCCTATTAACTGAGCGTAATCAAACTGATAACTGTTCATTCGCTTTGACGCGAAACCCGTGTTCACTTGAGTCATCATCAAGCCATCTAAGTATGCGCTCATAGGCGACATACTTGTGGAATTTTCGTGACAGCATCGTAGCAGTGACCAAATCTGTCAAATGCTTTTGGGAGATCAAGAAAACCCATTTCTATGACCAATCTTGCGTCGGCAGCCTTTGTTCAAAAGTCTCGAGCAGTCGGCCGATTCCTGACGCATCGATATCCCTTACGGAAGCCATGCTGCTCCTTAGCGGTAATTTCGAGGTCTTCAATCTTGGTCAGAAAAACGTTATCTAGAAAACTTCCCGATACGGCAGATAACACTGAAGGCAACGCTGTCGGTTAATAGTTTGCAAGAGTTATCTCTGCATGCGCTTCCGACTGTGAACTTTTTCCAAGTTTTCCATAGACGACCAAGTTACTTGTGATTTGGTAGGTTCCCTAGTTTGATTTTGATTTGTAACACAGCTATTCTGGATGATTCATTTGGGATGTCACACGCAATTATGCATACTTACATGCTGTTCACTCACAGTGTTGGCTGCCTCTACATCTGTGTTGGCACACCCATCCGAAATTTAAAGTTACACCAGGATTGTGATGCTACGCTTCTGTAGAAATGTGTTGGACCCACTCTCGTATTTGGCTAACATCACGTCGATAACAAAACCGATCCTCCGTCGTAGTAGATTTGATGCGGCTGCGCCACACTACATGCTCAATCAACGCACGTTCAGTCTGAGTTGGTCGGTACCCGTTCCAGGCTGACCACTTTTCAATGTGGTCAGTCGTTTGGTTCTATTCCTTAGGCGTATTCGCTTCTTACTGGGTTAGGACACTGATGAAACGTCGTCACTGACGGCATCGGAAATCTTCTCAACATTGAGCTGCCAGTGATGTTTAAGCTGAATCCGTTGATGTTGCAGGCCATTCAATCTTGATGAGTTATGTCCTCATCGTTACAAAATTCGCCCTAGGATAGGTCTTCAGGTCCATATTTTAGGGATGGTGTTGTCTAGTTCCATATAACTAAGTGATTTAAATTATCTTGCATTCAGCAAGACCAAGTGGAGCTGTGATTTTGAGATTCCCTGTAATGTGAAATTCGTTGGTAAGAATTTCATCAGGACGAGATGTTGTTTAATCCACTCACCACCTGGCACCATCATGGACATGCTGAAGTAGTACCGTTTCAATTGTTATCTCCAAAAGTTACTCGGAAAAGTTGCATAATTAATCAAATGATTCGCGGAATCTAGTTTATGGCGATCGAAAATTATCGTTGTTAAAATTTGAGTGTAACCTGAAGATGCTATTTTACTCAAAGCGTTATGTTATACCGTGTCGAAATCCTCATACGCAGAATGCGATCTGTAAATCAAGCAAATCAAGCAAGCAAAGTGTTGAGTGACGACATGAATAGTAACCAGCAGCAGACGCGATAAATGCGGAGAGTGTACTTAGCATAAGAGCTTTATGATAATTTTTAAGTCGACCCATGGGAATATCAGGATAACGAAACAATTTAGGAGAACTTGCTTACTGTTCTTCTCCGCCAATCAGCTGGCCCTACAGAACTACCCGCAGGCAGATTGCACAACAATGCTGATCATCACACAGCTGTACGCTAGTGTAGTAGAGTGGTCCAGTATGTGCCGGTGCTCGCATCCACGGTGCCTATTTCATGATGTTCGTCATGGTGAATGGACTGGGTTTCATTTTTTTCTTTTCTTTGACTATGACAAGGTAAGTTTGTTGTGGGTTCTCGGGTCACTGTGTAACCCATTCGAGAAAGCCCTTGAGGTGACGGTAACTGCGCAATTTTGGCACATGTGCCTTAGGCACTCGGACGAGTTATCTTCCACAGTCTAGTAGGTCAAGAATGGAACCCGTCGACAGGTTGAACGAGTTTGAGTCAAACACAAAAAGCAGTTTAAATTCCTATCGTTTCACGGTCCCTCGAGATTGTGAGTGATTAATCGATCGCTGTACTGTAATACCCAGTTCACCACAAGTACGCAACCAATTGACACTCAGGTACACACAATAATACCAAAACACCCGGCAACCGGTTACCCGGATGTCAGCCACATTTAAGAGGAACAGCACAACATATACCTCTAGAGGTAACAAAGTAAGATTTAGTTCACCTCCTGGATTTCGCACAAAAGTTTGAGTGTGAAATATGCACTGTCTCTCTACAGATTACCCCCGAATTCAAGTGAGGGCTTGGATTCGGATGCGAAGTAATTTTATTTCGACGAATGGGTGGTGATAACTGCAAATAGGTGTGAAGTCTTCGAGAGTCGTGCGAGCTTGTAAAATTGACCGGATTTGGTATACTGATTTAAATGCACCACATGCATGCTGTCGGTAGCAATGAGTTCAGTGTAAGTTTTTAGCCGAGAGTTCCGGTCTGTAAACGTCCTTGCAGTCTGAACTGGGAGGGTATCACGTGAGATAAACTGTATTCGATTTCGTTGATCAAAATATTGACAAGTCAGTGGACCTGTTCGGCGTAGGTGTTAATCATGGCCGCTTGAGCAGTGGCTGATTGGGTTGTTGCCAAGTTTCTAGAGTTATGTCCGACGGGTGTTCGACGGTGTGGATCGAATGACCGTGTGATGGTCCACCAGTGGTATTCGGATCGGTTGGTGAATCAATAGAACGCACCTGTGTAGTGCAAAATGCATGGAGGTTTGGGTTAGAGGTTGATCACGGACCGCTGTGTATTGTTGTCGCTTTGGTAACTTGAAGCTGCGCAATTGTACTCACGTGAGTATGCGGGAAAAACAACAGGAGGCTGCTCGCATAATATGATTCCAGAACTGTGCGGTGCATCCGTAAAATGCGGGTACCAATAGGAAGTGCTCTGAAAATGTACTCAAATGAGTCTAGGTTGGATAATCAGAGCAGGAGTAACATGGAGAAAACACTTGCAATGTGAGAATGCTGAACTGTGCGTCAGCTCACTGTGACAACTATATAATTTGGATTCCATCAATCACGATCGTACTGGTTGCTGATGCCTATTTTAGTCTTAGAACGTTGTGTTTTTCTCAAAATTCACACGCGTGAATGGTTGTGAGCCCGGCCAGATATCATTGTGACTCGAGCTGCTTCTGAACAAAACAGTGACATTGAATAACGCAGATGAAACTTCAGACGAAAGAATCCCTACGCTGCCGGATGTGGACTTCGTAGCTCAGCTGGTAGAGCACTTGCCACGTTCCGGGCATGCTGTTTCTGTCGCTGGTTCGAATCCAGCCGAAGTTCAGATTGTTCCCCGTTGAGTCTCTGCTACAATACAGGAAATAAATTTAGGTGAAATAAGATTATTTGTTGACATTAGCAATAGAGCTGACGAAGACAGGCCAGTGACTAAGGCATGGTGAATGACGTTTCATTGATGTGAGTGATTAAGAGGTCCCTAACCGTGCAGGGGACGCGTTCAAACTTTACTTAATATAACATCCACGATTTGCGCCATATGTAATCAGACAACCGTTCAATTTCTTCTCAATTGTGTCCAAATGTTGGCGACCCCTACTAATTACGTCCTGTGCGATAGACGCTCAGCTGACGTACAACATGAGTGGTCCAATTCCCGTTGACTACGCATTTATATTTTGGAAGCTGATCTGTTATCCATACTAGCGAGAAGCACATTTTTATGGACTTCTGATAAGGCTTTGGAGTATTAGATTCATATGACCGCTCCTTCAAATGTGGTTACATCTAACCTGGCAAGGTGACGTAGAAATATTTGCTAAGCTATTAGTATTCTCTCAGCGCAGAGGTGTTCTTGGTTAACCATATAGGAAAGGTAGAACACGAATTTTTCATGAACAAGCAAATTGTATCATACGAGCCCGGGCATTCAGCGTATAATAAACGACACTTGTATGAGTTGCAGCCGTGGATAGTTTACTACGAATTTCGTTGTAAAGGCTCCTTAATTATGAAACTGCTGACTAGTAAGCTCCAATCGTGTCGATGACTCATCACATTCATTTCCACTTATATGTTCTACGTGCCTGAAAGCGGCCTCTAAAGCGAGGGTCATTTAAGCAGTAGTAGTTATTACTGCACATGCATGACCTTGCTGTACCCTGCGTTTCTCACGTCTGACAACTGTAGGAGCACACATAATCTTATTAAAACCTGCAGATTCTCCGCAGTCCTCTCCATTTGAAACGTGTAAAAAAATAGCTGCTACGGATATTCACCATCAGTCTGCTACTGAAATGATGACCTATTCAACCAATCGTAACCAAGTCTTTGACTGGCTGAACATGAGGATCAGTGCGTCTCACTTGGCGGATTTCCACCAACTTCACTTGGAACTATTGTACTAAGGAGCGTGAGAAAGCGTCATCTAGCAATGCACGGTTAATGTAGAAGTTTGCACTTTTGTGAACACAACGTTGCCACTGGAATGATTGTCTGAAAATAATTATATGAACCTCTCCAGTAATAACTCTGTTTGAAACAATGCTTAATTGAAATGTGCGCGTAGTTCAACTATTTGATAAACTTGATAGTTCAATGCCATGTACCTTATATTTGAACAATCGCCCGAAGTGATGAAGCAGAGTGCCCGGGATTAGACACATGGGCAATCAAAGTGTTATGATCCCTTTTTTGGATTTGTATGGAGTGTGTACATTTCCGGAAGGTTACGTACAAACATGGCGAAACGTCGTTTAGATGCTGGCGTACGCAGTATGGTTCACGCGAAAATGACAGGCCATTACATAAAGGTGTATGATTATGCCAGCGTTGAAAGACTTGTGGCTGTTTGACTGATCAGTCGAGGCGACAGAACACAGTGTGTTGTCCGACAAGTTTGTTGCGAGTAACAACTGCTCCCCAGGTTTAAAAAGAGTGTGAATAAACGGCGAACACGGTAGAAGAAGGTAACTAGTCAAAGTATTCTGCACATATTTAACTAGGAAAATGGGATATGATATACTCGTGTGAATCGAATGGCAGCTAGAGAATGGACGATTCAGTTTCATACGAAAGCAGAACATAAACTAAAACCCAGCATTTAACCGTGCAATTTAACTGAAAAGTGGATTTAACAGTAATTGGTAAGAAAAACGACTTTTACGAAATTAGTAATAGGGGTAATAAACTTTCCAACAATCGGGCTGTCAACCCATGCTAACATGCAATCGATTATCTACCACAGATTCCCTATCTATTAACAATTATTTATCTGACAGCTTTGGCCTGTTGTGGTAGATTGAGACAGTCGAATTTAAAAGATCGAATGCATAAACTATCTGCGTTAATGGTAGTATCACATTAAGAGCTGTCTTTTAACTATTCCTATTGTTTGTGAACTATTCCGTAAAATGGTCGCTGTTAGATCAGAAAGAATCGATTGGTATCTAGTATTACTGTCTATCGACATTATATGGTGAACTTGTTGTCCACACCCTTTGACAAAGATAAAAAGGTGCATTGCAATAAGTGTGTACAAATTCTCCGTTAGCCTGCAAGCTTATCTCTCTTTTCACTCAGTCACACGTCGGAATTCGGTCAGCAACGATACTGATCGATAGAGAGAATCTGGATTCTTCCTTAGCATCTGTAAGCCCACAGAGTATTGGAGGTAAAGGTGTAAACAATTATGAAATAAATGGAAGTTGTATGCACTTCATTTCAAATTGGTTCTAGTTTGATTAGCAGAGTGGATATACACATTATTCTAGAGAACACTCTAGTTGTGTGATTTATCAGTTTGGTCGGGGAATAAGTGAAGTTTGCGCATTCATAATTTGAAGCTGAATGTTTAAAAGTTAGCCATTTTTACACAATCGCTGTTCATTTCTTAGCCTAGACCCCAAAAAAGAGTTAGGCTGGGATTGTTTCTAGTTATTGGGATTAACGAATCCGTCACAACACCAAATAGCATTCGAGTCAAAATTCGCATTCGGTCGGCTACCGGTTTCGTGAGCAAGACTAGCACTGTTTGGTTAGATAAATTGGTTTGAGTCAGACAATTTTATTGACCGCACATGCAAGCTTTTGCCGGCGTGGATACCTTCACAGTTGTTCACTTAGTAATAACGGCTTTGAGGACCGGTGACAGAATGAAGAGACATATTAGCATGTAGTACAATAGTCGTAGATTTAAGTCACCTATGCAGGGGACTACACTGACGTGTAGTATACATGTTGCATACTACACCACTGACTTGCGCAAAACAGTAATTGACCGCAACCCCCTTAACAAAAGGCCATTTGGAGATGAATACATGAAGTTCATGAAACGTCCTTACCGCCTATCGATCAAGACAAGCAGCGCGATGTATTGTTTATCGAACAACATCTGTTTCAGCAGAATACTGTGTTGATACTACCAGCAATTTGGATATGACATCAACTTCTAGACACTCTCACTATTATACCGCGGTGGTTGGCACTGGTAAATAACCGCCACATAATCATAAGGAAACAGACAGGTGCTAGGTAAAAAAACAATGAGAGAGGTAAGAATTAAAACTCACTATATCCGGTGTTTGTACTCAGCTATTCAACATCAAGATACTCACACTTTGAAAACAAACTACTGAGATGCGAATGAGAGTGGTATTACATCTGAGGATTTTACGGCCTGGAGATATCGTTATCCGATTAGGTTGGAAATAGGGAAAAAGTAGTCCTGGCACCACATTGTCTGTTCTAGCACCACCGGTTGCGTTTTAGCGCTGATTCCTTGAATCCCCCAAACGACTGTAACGTAACCTAAGATAAGTCGTGTGCATTCTGTCTAATAGTGAATGACGGCTGACTAGCTAAATCGATTTTGCGGTTTTAGTTGGTTACGACAATCAAAAGATCATGAACGAGGTTACTACCACCAACAAATGAAAGGGGACACACCGAACAACTTGCAGTCTTGATATGATGTACTTTGTGAAGACTGTCAAGTATGTATAGATAAGTCTACATTCGTCTGAATCTAAAGTATAAGAGGTTATGTTTGGACCTATTTCTTGCATGACACTGGATTTGCCAGTACTGCGCACTGTGCCCAGGTGTCTTTCAAAACGTCCCGTTTGTTTAATAGGACATAATTCGAACGGGGTATATACTTTACTTTCATATCCGACGGATTATCAGCAAAATATTCAAGTCAAATAATTACTTAGTATTTGAACTTAACGAACGGGACAACTGCTCCGGCTACAGTCTTCTAGTTATGGATTCGTAGATTTTGGAAAAAGCGGTTCCAAATAAATTAGACGAGAGGTCATATAAGTTTGGGGGAGCAACACACAATTTTACTGCTCTAAGACAATACTTCACCCACGCTAATCCATGTTAATTTGAGTTGAGTGTTGAAGTGTGCAAAATCAGTTCTCATCTATGTGCCAATGCAATATTTTGGTTTAATAATGTTATGGGCTAAACTTAACTCCCTTGTCATTCATTCACGTACCATCAAAATATGTTTTTGGACACACCCCTTGCTTTTTCAACAGCAGCCAGGCATTGTCATAAATAGTCTAATCATAATCCCACGTAACTAGTTGTTTCAGCGCTTGCTTTTCAGCACAGAACAGGTTTTTGGACCCCATAGTTTCCAGTTTTCCATCAATTCACGCAACATCCAATTGCTCATCACAATTTGTCTACTGCATTCAGGTGACGACAAAATCTTGTCATATCGATTTGTAAACTAAGATTAAAACCCAGGACAATGGGATCGGATTCACTCCTGCAAAGGGCAGCAGTATCTCTTACTTCAAAATGATTTTTGTTGCCCTTATCATGATTACTAGCCCCAACTAAGACACTGTAGTATCATTATTAGATAATCTATTGTCTAGTAGTTCCCTGTTTTGATGACTAGTTTGTGGTTTCTATTGCGGAAGCTTTCGGCTGGAAACAAAAATCAGTGAACACAAATGAACTTAGGTGTTCAAACATATCAAAATGCACAGTAACATTGTAAACCTTGTATTGTTCAAGCACCAACAAATCAGATTATGAAGGTTCTAGACAGATCATTTACTGATTGAGTAGGTTTTGGCAAGTTACTGTGGAACAACCTAACAGATTTTAACTCGAACCGTCCAGATAAGTTACAACGGCAGATGTCGTGGCTTTCCCGGTTGCACTACTGGAACAATCCAGCTAACTCTGGCAAACCCAATAGGTCCAAGACCCTACTATTAGTCAAATATGTGCTGACGAACGACTGTCAGAACTAGTGGTGACGTTCACTTAAATGTGTTTTTCCACAAAAGTCCATCTGGTTCACGAAGGTAGATCGTAGTGTTTCCGTAACCCATCGTTGTGAGCAAACCGAAATATGTTGTCTTGCATCATCATGACTATCAAAGCGAAAACGTCAACTTCGGCGACATAAATCACATGTGTCCTGGCGCCTGGATTCACGCGCATTGCTGTTCTCATGTACTTTGCTAGGAATGCAAATGCTAAACGTCTGTGTGCAAGGCATTTGGTAGTTGTGCTTACTATGGATGCATCTGCTTTTGTGCTTGCTCCAGAAAACCGTTACTAGAAGTACATTTCTACTTTGACTGGCTATCGCAACGCGCTCCGTTGGTAAACAATGCACTACAGCAAAACGCTTGTGGTTTACCTTCTATTCTGAATTTTGTTTGACATATTTCACGCATTATTTTTGGTACATGTTATAAATTTATTGACGCTCAAGTCAACGTGTATGTGCTGTTCGCTATTCGAATTGAATTCTAAACTAGCCATACCATAGCTGAAATGCACGTTAGAACACGTTTGATTTGTGGTTTCGTGAAGCGTAGTACCAACTCAAACAGCTGGTCATAAATATCAGTTGACCGGTAAGCAAAATACATTACCTCAACGGTGTATTTGCGAAGCACTTGCGAAACAATGTGGACAAACTCACTTTATATGAATTCGCGAACATACCATCATCATCAGTCCGCGGAGAACTTATTTTAGATTACTGATGAGTAGTCGGGGATTTGGTTAATTTCAAGTTGAACATCACTCACATTTGATCGCAGCTTTCGCATTCAGATAGACTTTCCAGTCAGCCTCTTCCGAAATCTATCTGAATGCGAAAACTGTGATCAAATGTGGGTGATGTTCAGCGTCTATTTTAAGCAAATTTTACTAGTTAACACGATTTCCCATTCATGTTGTAGCATTCCTCAAAGTCGGTGGATTCCAGTCAATGATTCATGCTTACTTTAACGCCGTGCCGAACACCACACGTATTGTTCAGTTCGAGCCAGTGATCAACAGCGAACCCTATCCCGAGTTGCCGGTAGATTCTGGGAATAGATTTGCCCAGTGTGGTATCCCACCTGCGGATGCTATGCACATGTTTCGTGATATAGAAGACCATGATCTGCCGTGGACAGGAGTCGTATTTGGTCTGACGATAAGCAATATTTGGTACTGGTGCACCGATCAGGCAAGTGGTCGTCGAGCTGTTAGTGTATTTAGACATGATCGTACAAAGTTAAAGCAGTTCCCCTTTACAAAATGATCCAATGCTCAATCTTTAAGTCTGTGCAGACCAAGGTGGTTCAGCCAAGTACTATGTATGCTGTCTAGTCGTCTGTCTTACCGAGTACTTTGTCACTGCTGCGGCCGGCTACCTTAAGGTGTGAGTGGACAGATGATGACCTGGCGTAGAGAAATGAAATCGTTCACCAAGGGGTTGACCACTGTAGGTCGGGTTCGTCTCCCGGGCTGGAGCCCTCGCGACTCACAGATTAGACAACTGGAGACTTTAGGTGGCTAATCAGGTTCGGTGGCGTGAAATTCGAATTGGTTCGGCCATGCTGTCTGTGAGGTAAGTGCACTTTGATGACGTGGAACAGTGAGAACCGTAAAGAAGGTATGTTGCCGTTAATTATAGTTCATTTGTTTACTTGTAAAATGTAGCTATTTTGAGATTGAATGTTTGAGTATAGATAGTTGTTTTTGGAGTTACGTCCTGTTCACCCTGACCAGAAACGTGGCTTTACGTTCATCGAGTGGATCAGATGCGCTTGTCAAGTGGGTTGTAATCATCTGGCTGTATGTTAACTTTCATATGGTCTGAGAACATATTCCATATGGGAATAGGAATCTGATATAGAAACTACTACTCTGTAAGAGTTTGTTGAATACTTTCCATCGACATGAGACTACAGTAGGATCATAGACTCACATTCTAGCATTATCAGTTAAGTTCGTTCTTTCACGCATATCGGGCCAACGCAAGCTGTCTTGCCTACGCGAAGTTTGTATTGTTGTATGCATTACTTGAGATCACCGAAGTAGCCGATAAGCAGAAAAGAATTGGGCAATTGGGATCACTTAGTATCTATCGACATACTGACTTTGATATTCGGGTCAAGTACCAGTATTCTCAGTCAATCAAATGGAAAGTCGCTCACTCCTCACTGGTGTTACCTGTGACTGATGTAAGCGTATTATAGATTAGCCATTCTAGGTCACGTTAACCTCTTGGGTACAGAACATCCTGCTAATCGCAATCTGCGGCTGGAACCTACCCAGTAGGTTCCATTCATCAAGAAATGCGGATATTCATGATGAAATCTAGGTCACTGTCAGTCAAGAATAAATGTTTGTGGAGAATTTTCTTTCAAAAAGATAATGGATGAGGCAATCATAAGAAAGCACAACTTTTCAGTTGAAACAGCTCACCTGTGTCGTCCGTGCAACAAATATGCACTGGAATGTACTGTTTGATTCTCATTCCGTGAAATAGAAGGCATGGACAAAAACGTCTATCGGGCTAGGGTCAAAACTAGGTCACCGACGAGTTGAATACATAATGCAGACAACTGGGATAAAAGGCAGTCGGAACAGAGGGTGGACCAGACGCAACACACACACAAGGAACCGTCATGGAGTTAGAACAGATCAGGTAATGGGAACGAAAACGTGCAAACAAGGAAAACTGTCCCAGACAGAGTTGAAGAATACAGGAGTCCGATCGCACAGCTATAGTCAGGTGGACTAATTGGAATAATACATAACCATTCACCCGACACTGAATCTGTCTCAGGAATCGTAGACACAGTTGTTCCAGCTTCTCTTCGAACACTCGGTTTCTAGGTTTGTACACCCTGGAAGACGACGATACCCCTAACTCCGCATCGAACAGTGCTGTCCGAGTCATTTCGCATGGCTGGTTAAGAGATACGTCCTCCAAAAGTGTGAGCTTCCGTTCAACCCGTGTCACCAGATATCAACCCGAATATAAACGTTTGAGGTATCCAACCAGCTTTTGTGTGCACCCGTTGGTTTACTCATGCAGTACATCATATGTTGGACGTAGAGTAATACAGTTTTCTAATAGATTTGGTGAGCATGGGTCGAAGAATTTTGATGTGATTGGAACACTTTTAGGGGTCCAGAATGCATTGTTGACCGATTTCAATTATACTGTTAGTTAGAAAACTGCCTTTCAGATCGTCCTCCGAGGACCTAGAGGTCGAGCAAAGATGATGAGATTTAGAATGTCGACTACAGCTGAAGTTAGTAGTATGCGATTACGCAACACAGTCGTGCGTTCCGGAAGTACCTCATGCAAATACTTAAACCCATTCGGGCTACAGTCAGTATGATGCAAATTTTGGAATTATTGCAAAACTTTTAGTAAAAACACAGTCCTCAATGTGTACTGACCAAGCGTCGAACTCGCCTTGGAAAACATGTCGTGCTTCCTGTGGGAGTGCTCCTTACACATCAGTGCGTATCTTCGATGTGGACACATTTTAAAACCTACAGGTTGCCACAGTACTGCAACCCCATAAAGCGAGTGGACTTTAAAAGTACCCCAACCGATTGGGATAAGCGAGCAGCACCTGTACACCACTGTGACATAGTTGCACTCGCCAATACAGTATGTATGCTCTGTTTGAGTCGCATCGCTCAGCTGTAGCATCATTGTGTGGTATGGTCACCTTTGGCTACGATCGATTGCATCTGGCTGTTGATAAATGACCCTGCAGTCGATGGGCAGCACAGAACTGGGGACAAGCATGCGTCAGTGAATTCGAATGGGCAGAGTGAAAAGCAAGAGTGTGTTGTCACGTTCGTTTTCTCATCAACCGATAGATAATGAAAATTTGCATTCAGAATCAAAAGCTATTGGCAACTTGGAGAAAGAATAACTAGAACTCATGAGTATACCCCCAGTAATCTGGCCCGTGTTGTTTCGTTTTCAGGTTTGTAGCGCAGTTTGTGAGTTGTGTTGTGAAATAGCACGACCATATCGCGAAAGTTCTAATTTCTGTGGCCCAGTTGCAAAGCCTCATTGCAAACAGCGTGTTATAGGTATGTTCCATTCTGCTGAATTTTAAATATGAAGCGATACCGTAATTGAGCGGTTTCGAGGAGTAAGGTAAAACGGAAAGTGTTATCGCCTCTTTCCTGAAGTAGCTTCATGACTCTCATAAATCTCAAGTGAAACTCTCTCATCGTAACTAATGGCAGAATCTTATGTGCTTAGTTCCTTTTAATTTCTGTCATACTAACACTGGACGAAATATGGCAGAACTGTTTCTGATATGCTCCATATCCCACCTTCTATGGGATTGAAAGGACAGTATACTTTGTGTTGTATATTATTAATTTCCGGTTACAGTTTTAGTGCATATACTGCAGATTGTAAGTGAAAATCAGTAAAGTGGATCTTCTGACTGATTTCTCCGAATTCATAAACGCCAAAAAAATCCATGCACATAACGTTCCTAGAATTGGTGGTCTGTTAACTCTCTTGTATGTAAACCACGCGCTGCAAGAAATTGTTTAACCGAACTCCACGTTTCCCAATTATGTGTTGCATTGAAAACTTTATAATTAGGTTTTGAGTAAAACAATTGATGTGTTAACCACGAGTTGGTACTTGCGTTATCTTACATCATACATTTGATAGTCGGTTCCGTATTTCAGAACGTGTCTCACCCGAATTTTTGCCACTCAGATTCATCGTCTGCCAGACTTCTAGAAAGTGTTCATTTTTCATGGGCACTCTCTGGTTCCGGATATTCTTTAATCAGAGTGACGTCTTTGGAATTTGACGGCACAGCTCAAACTAACAACATGAAGCCGCTTTGATGGGATGGCTGTTCATGGCCGCCATTTCCAATTTGTCCTGACATTTTTCTGAATAGTCTTGGCAACAAGTATCCCCATCCTACCTAAGTTGGTAACTGTACTGAATTCACAGCTTCACGGTACTTTAAAGTTTAGTACAAACGCAAATGAATATATGTGAAGTTTCTTTAAGCCAGTGCACTTTAGTCTTATTATGGTTATTGTCGTGGGGATTAAACAACGTTTTTCCTCAAAATGACAACATTCGGAAGTGACGATCATTCAATTTGAGTTGGCAGAGAGCAAACGCATGACATGCATCGAAAGGGTTTTTCATAGACTCACATTCTAGCATTATCAGTTAAGTTCGTTCTTTCACGCATATCGGGCCAACGCAAGCTGTCTTGCCTACGCGAAGTTTGTATTGTTGTATGCATTACTTGAGATCACCGAGTAGCCGATAGGCAGAAAAGAATTGGGCAATTGGGATCACTTAGTATCTATCGACATACTGACTTTGATATTCGGGTCAAAGTACCAGTATTCTCAGTCAATCAAATGGAAAAGTCGCTCACTTCTCACTGGTGTCTACTGTGACTGATGTAAGCGTCATTTATATTTGACTAGGCTTATTCTAGATCACGTTATTAACCTCTTGGGTACAGAACATCCTGCTAATCGCAATCTGCGGCTGGAACCTACCCAGTAGGTTCCATTCATCAAGAAATGCGGATATTCATGATGAAATCTAGGTCACTGTCAGTCAAGAATAAATGTTTGTGGAGAATTTTCTTTCAAAAAAGATAATGGATGAGGCAATCATAAGAAAGCACAACTTTTCAGTTGAAACAGCTCACCTGTGTCGTCCGTGCAACAAATATGCACTGGAATGTACTGTTTGATTCTCATTCCGTGAAATAGAAGGCATGGACAAAAACGTCTATCGGGCTAGGGTCAAAACTAGGTCACCGACGAGTTGAATACATAATGCAGACAACTGGGATAAAAGGCAGTCGGAACAGAGGGTGGACCAGACGCAACACACACAAGGAACCGTCATGGGAGTTAGAACAGATCAGGTCATGGGAACGAAAACGTGCAAACAAGGAAAACTGTCCCAGACAGAGTTGAAGAATACAGGAGTCCGATCGCAAAGCTATAGTCAGGTGGACTAATTGGAA
>LOND01001398.1:42052-59175 GCA_014220965.1 Paragonimus kellicotti | reverse complement strand
GAGTGTGTTGTCACGTTCGTTTTCTCATCAACCGATAGATAATGAAAATTTGCATTCAGAATCAAAAGCTATTGGCAACTTGGAGAAAGAATAACTAGAACTCATGAGTATACCCCTAGTAATCTGGCCCGTGTTGTTTCGTTTTCAGGTTTGTAGCGCAGTTTGTGAGTTGTGTTGTGAAATAGCACGACCATATCGCGAAAGTTCTAATTTCTGTGGCCCAGTTGCAAAGCCTCATTGCAAACAGCGTGTTATAGGTATGTTCCATTCTGCTGAATTTTAAATATGAAGCGATACCGTAATTGAGCGGTTTCGAGGAGTAAGGTAAAACGGAAAGTGTTATCGCCTCTTTCCTGAAGTAGCTTCATGACTCTCATAAATCTCAAGTGAAACTCTCTCATCGTAACTAATGGCAGAATCTTATGTGCTTAGTTCCTTTTAATTTCTGTCATACTAACACTGGACGAAATATGGCAGAACTGTTTCTGATATGCTCCATATCCCACCTTCTATGATTGAAAGGACAGTATACTTTGTGTTGTATATTATTAATTTCCGGTTACAGTTTTAGTGCATATACTGCAGATTGTAAGTGAAAATCAGTAAAGTGGATCTTCTGACTGATTTCTCCGAATTCATAAACGCCAAAAAAATCCATGCACATAACGTTCCTAGAATTGGTGGTCTGTTAACTCTCTTGTATGTAAACCACGCGCTGCAAGAAATTGTTTAACCGAACTCCACGTTTCCCAATTATGTGTTGCATTGAAAACTTTATAATTAGGTTTTGAGTAAAACAATTGATGTGTTAACCACGAGTTGGTACTTGCGTTATCTTACATCATACATTTGATAGTCGGTTCCGTATTTCAGAACGTGTCTCACCCGAATTTTTGCCACTCAGATTCATCGTCTGCCAGACTTCTAGAAAGTGTTCATTTTTCACGGGCACTCTCTGGTTCCGGATATTCTTTAATCAGAGTGACGTCTTTGGAATTTGACGGCACAGCTCAAACTAACAACATGAAGCCGCTTTGATGGGATGGCTGTTCATGGACCGCCATTTCCAATTTGTCCTGACATTTTTCTGAATAGTCTTGGCAACAAGTATCCCCATCTACCTAAGTTGGTAACTGTACTGAATTCACAGCTTCACGGTACTTTTAAGTTTAGTACAAACGCAAATAGATATATGTGAAGTTTCTTTAAGCCAGTGCACTTTAGTCTTATTATGGTTATTGTCGTGGGAGATTAAACAACGTTTTTCCTCAAAATGACAACATTCGGAAGTGACGATCATTCAATTTGAGTTGGCAGAGAGCAAACGCATGACATGCATCGAAAGGGTTTTTAGCTAACTAGTTGAAGCTCGAGGTAAGCGCCGCACTTCAAATGTAGCATCTGTCCGAAATTGATATATATATATATATATATATATATATATATATATACTGATGGGGGAGTGTTCCGCCTAAATGGGTTCCAACAGAAATTGTACTTTCAACATGCAAACAAGTTCCACCGGTTTACCTCGACCTGATAGTAACGTAGCCTAAACCCCACGGTCCAGATGGGGACTGTTATAACATTAATTTCCCTTTTCTTCGAAAAAACGTTGCATGTGTTTTTGTTCGCGTAAGCCTTTACAAAACAGCCAGCATCTAATGCCAGATGCCTTGACAGAAAGCCGTATTTGTTGAAGCAAATGGGAGTGCCTGACTACGATTGTTCTCCAGAAAATCAGGTTGCACCACAGTACATGATTCGTTCGGGAACACACTGATGAAAGTGACCGGCCGCGTTGGATTCCCAGACAGTAATTTATTTCTTACCAACAAGAAACACAATCCAGCGGGAATAAAAATTCTTTTTTTTTCTTGTGGTGCGTCAGGTACCTCATTGTTCGTGCCGTTAACATGTCCGATGGTAAAGTTGAACTCTTGCAGTCGAAGTGCCCAGCGTGCTAGTCGTCCGCGCGGATCCTTCGCCGTCTTTAGCCAGATCAGGGGTTTGTGGTCGGTCTCAACATGGAAGGTGGTCGCTATCAAATAGGTCCTCCACTTCTCCAGCGCCCAGACGATAGCTAGGCATTCTTTCTCCGTGGTGGAATACTTTCTCTCTGCTTCCGTCAGTACTCGGCTGGCATACTCAATTGTCCCCGACGGTTGTGAAAGAACTGCCCCGATTCCGATATCACTTGCATCAACTGACACCGTGAATGGTCCGCTCGGTTTGGAGGTCGACAGACACCGTCAAATTCTGGCAGCTTCTTGTTTGGGTTAGTTGAACACCACCTCCAAGTCTTTAGTCCAAACGAATTGTCTTCTCCTTTCCTCAACAGCTGGAAGAGTGGATTTGCTATCTGAGAGAACACCGGCACTAATTTTGGATCGTAACCGACCACTCAGATAAAGGGCTCTCGTTGCCGCTTCCATTTTGGGGTTGGAAAATTATTGATGGTTGTCAATTTCTCTAGCAGTCATTGAATCTTTCCATTACTGACTGTGTCGAAACAGACGATTGTACTGCGATTAATTTGACATTTTCTACTGCTTAATTTTAGGCCGATTGCATCAATTCGTTGTAACACTGCTCGCAGCCTTTCTACACGTTCCGACACCGTATTGGAGAATATAACGATGTCGTCCCCATACACGGTTACTCCTTCGTGACCCTCAAGAATATGAAAGAAGAGACATTTAAAAGTGACTGTAGCGTTGGAAGGGCCGAACGGCATCCTAAAGAATTCGTACTGCTGTCCGTTTACACAAAAGGCGGTCTTTCGCCCTGTCCTTCCGTGTCATTGGTAGTTGCCAGTAACCGGAACGCAGGCCTATGAGAGATACTATTTTGGCTTTGTGTAGTTGCGCAAAAATGTTTTCCACTTGGAGAATCGGGAGAGCATCTTTGATTGTCACTCGGCTCAGCTCTCTTAACTCGATACAAAATCAATAGGTTCCATATGATCTTCTGGCCAATAGGACCGCAGACGAGAATAGGCTGCTTGTCTGTTAAATTATTCTCTCCTCCAACATCTTTAACTGCTCCTCCACTTCTGGAATAAATTTGAATGGTGTCCTTCAGTATGTTGGTCTGTACTCCGCGCCTGGCTGCAGATATATCAAGTGTTCGGCCCACGTACAAAATCCGTACTGGTCATCAGCATTGGTAAATAGATGTGTGAACTAACCAGCATACTGCTTAATGGCTAGGTAAAGGCATTTTTGTGGAGATTTGGCTGCGATCCTGCCCATTCGATATTGCTCCTTCCTCTCTTCGCGATAGAATTTTACGACATCACCATCAGCACGTAGTTCGCTCTTCTCCAGTCCTACGTTTGTCTTTAGTCGACGTAACAGATCGGTACCTGTTATCATTTCTCTCAGTATATTATTTCTAACATCTCATGTCGTAGTCCAGCACCACCTATCTGAGTTTTAATACTCCGAGACCCCAGTACCCATAACGCCGTCCCTCCGACTGGAAATATATTCCAGTTACCGGACCTAACGAGACGTCCCTGTAAGTGACATGCAGTTGACACCCCGGCCTCTGTATCTACTACCGCGATGTTTTGTTTTCTCTAGATCAGCAATTTAACCGTGGAACGCTCTTATGGCAACCCGACACCACAGAAAAACAACAAGACGTCTGTTACGGCAACGGTGGGCAAAGTCTCCTGCCCCGTTACATCAAAGCGACGATCATTGTGTAGTTGTTTACATGCCCATCTAATTTGTGGTGCTTTTTGTTCCGAACTCATCTTCAAAATCACCACTGCTTTTGCCAGTTACTCTCTTCTCGAGCTCACAAACTTCTAACCTTCGAACTTCCATTTGTACGAGTAGGCGGTGCTAAATTCCAAACGACCATTTCACATCCGTGATTCCACATGATTCGGCCATTCGAACCGTCCTGAAATTCCAACAACACGTTCTGGAAGAATCGCTCCTTTATCAACCTATCCTTCGTTTTCCCGTCCACCGCTGGCAGTTCCAAGTCAACTGCCATTGTAAGACTTGATAGTAAACCAGGGGATCTTGATTGTCGCATAACCCAGCGCCATAGAAACGTTCCATTGTCTGTTGCCGGTTTTGTTCATTCTTAAGTTCCTGAATTCGTGCCACCTGTGGTCCTGGGTACAAGGTTACTGCTTTTGTTTATTCAACGCGTATACAGCCTTTGCCCGTCCGGTGAACAGTGATACCAGTGCTGTCAAAAGTTGTCCCTCACCATTTTGTCTGTTGCTCGTTTCAATGACCTCAAATGTCGACAGCCACTCTTCCACGTCTCCGTCCCCAAATTGGCTTGGCCATGGCAACTTCATTGCGTTGTGTTCAGGGCACGGCACCAATGTGGCGGCTGGCCATCTACTAACGCCAGATCATTATGGTTCAACCAGCACGTTCCCACGCCATACCGGGCTTCGCATCCACAATGCAACGACCGTCGTCACCTCAACGTCATATGCATTTCTACCTGGTTCTGTGTCTGTAGCTGACGCTTTTTGTCGTGGATTTTCGTCTGCCATTTCTCGCCCGTTGGCCCGATTTCATTTAGCGAGTACTTACTCGGTCACACGTGTTGTCCGCAATCCATCTGCTGTAGGCCTTGATTATATCGCACCACTGCGTTGATATATTCTATTGAGTGTTGTAATAATCGTGCCTTCAACTTGGTCCCCCATCATAAATTGAGTCCGTAATTTCAGTGTTGTGAATTTTGGAACCGAACTCTCGATGTCCTTCTTACACGCACATTTACAAGAGGTCAGTCCAGTATGGCATCGTTCACACATCCAAATGACAAGTTGGTAGACGTTGGGTTGCTATACACGAGGGAGAACAATTGTCGCTGAATTAGCCTCAGTCTAGGTCCATTTGTCAATTTCACTTTACGAGAACGTTGACTTCATGCAATCCGCCAGCTCGTCCTGAGGCCAATGCGTATGCAAGCTGGGTATGTTAAGAAAAGTGTGCCATACTGTCTAATCTTTGGAGATACTTGTTCCATTTTGAACCCTGGCCCATTTCTTCTACTTCTACCTAACACGTAAGAGTTTTACAGGACAAAAATGTTTCTTCCATCAGTTTTTCTTGCTGAAGCTTAACGAATCGTAAACACAAAGTCTACAGGGAACGTCCACAGAAAACAGGTTTAAAAATAGTTCTGGCCTTGGAGTGGAACGAAGTCTCTCAGAAAACTTCACACTGTGTTTTGTCATCTTGTCAAAAAGAAAGCATTGTTCTACACAAAACCAGGATCGACATCTCGAATATTCCTTATATATACATGTGTTGGTGAACTTGACATATCAGCACAACAATTTAATGATTACGGTAGCTCATAATCATGCCCACTTAGTAAGTTCACACAATTACCATAGAAATGTGGGATGTGAGCAGCGTTTCTGTTGGATTCCGTCTTCTACGTATCGATAAACCTATGAGTTAATAACGTGTTACCCCAGCTCAGTCTGCTTAGTCGGGTCAACAGACAGTTGCATTTATGAAATCTGGTGCGTGTGTACAACACGTGGGTTTGGTTAGTGCCCGCTACTGTGCCTCACTACCTACAAAGTGGCTTGTAAAAATAATCTGATTGGTGATACTTAATCTACCCGGAATGGCATCAAAGTTGGCATTTTTCACCTCAGGTATTTTAAAGTGTGCAACCAGGTTCATTACTTAGTTAAATGTTAATGAGTCTTGTCTCCATTTAACGTGGAAACTGATAAAGTGCGATCAGTGTGCGTATATGGGGTATAGTTTATCAGGTCGAGGTGCTAGTTGGAAGTGGATCATATCATGTCAGGGGAAGTTTGACTGTTTAACGATAACGCGAACCACCTACGAAATAGTACTTCACTGCCTGTCTTTGACTGTACGCAAAAATCCTTACAAAAATGAAGTGCCAGTACAGTGGTCGCAGCCGTCGTTGGCATTAGGGCACTAAACATAGACTTGAACCAGAAGGACACGGATGAAAATAGGCATCCGAAAAATGTCATATGTGACTAAGGCTGTTTGCAATGAGGTTTTGCAACTGGGCCACAGAAATTAGAACTTTCGCGATATGGTCGTGCTATTTCACAACACAACTCACAAACTGCGCTACAAACCTGAAAACGAAACAACGGGGCCAAATTACTAGGGGTATACTCATGAGTTCTAGTTATTCTTTCTCTAAGTTGCCATGAGTGCAGATTTTCATTAACTATCGGTTGATGAGAAAACGAACGTGACAACACACTCTTGCTTTTCACTCTGCCCATTCGAATTCACTGACGCATGCTTGTCCCCAGTTCTGTGCTGCCCATCGACTGCAGGGTCATTTATCAACAGCCAGATGCAATCGATCGTAGCCAAAGGTGACCATACCACACAATGATGCTACAGCTGAGCGATGCGACTCAAACAGAGCATACATACTGTATTGGCGAGTGCAACTATGTCACAGTGGTGTACAGGTGCTGCTCGCTTACCCCATTTGGTTTGGGTAAGCCCTCACACTCGAAATACCGTTAGTGGATTTTGACTCCACTGCTGTGGAAGTGCACTGTGGACGGTCCTCTGTTTCCATTTCATGGTCGTTTTTTGTTATCTTTGGATAGATTGGCTTACTGTGGATTGACCGGAAGAGTGTAACCCAATTATGGTAGTTCATTGGTTTGATTCATCTCGCTTAACACTACCCATATTTCATCGTATATCTTGCAGTCCAATTCGCTTTTGATTAAATCACTTCGAACAGATATACTGGGCGCTGGTGTAGCCCCTTGGACAGAGCTTATCGATAGGACATTTTGTTAATTTAGGGAAATGAACAAGAAGGAAGTTGTATTTCGATGAATCATTTTATGTAGAATAGCCACGATAGTCTGTCCGAATTACGCACGTATGAGAGTGGTGTCCAAATTGTTAATCTCATTTACACGACACGCAAAGGATTCAGAACAGCTCGCAACCTGGTATCGTTATTCATAAAAATTTCAAATGCTTCTCTAAGCCTGATCAGATTATTTGTGTACGCATCACTTCATCAATTAATATTGTAACACCTATCTTGTTGATTGCAGTGTTCGTGCCACAGATCATTTTATTGTTTTACTAATGTGGCATTGTTATTTCACTTATTTGTTTTTAGGTGATAGTCCAAAGAACCTTGTCTGCCAAAAATTTGACTCACGCCAAAGCCGGTTGTCTCCTGGCTGGAATATGCAAACTTCTACCACTGTGGCTATTGATCTTTCCGGGTATGATATCCAGAATACTATATCCAGGTATGAATTATTCTTTCGACCAGGTTAACCAACCGCCTTCCGAAATAAGTGACAGTCTTCCATTACTTCGTTGAAAAAAACTAGTATTTAGTTCTCACTTGCTAAATTAAGATTTCGTTCGGTTTAAGTGGTTTATATTTTTCCAATTTGAACACTAACAAACATACCAAGTTACCGCTAATCTCATTTTCGCTGCAACGCACAAGTATAACCCCAATGCTCAGCCACTAAACCTGTCTTTCAGAATCTACTGTAGGGCGGTAAGCCTAGATAGCCCTACTCTAAGCTTGCACCGAAGTCGTCAAGTTTCAAAATTTGGTCGTCAGGTAGCAGAAAATTTCACAGGTGCCTGAGAGATCGCTGTTAGCCGTTATCGCATATATCTAGGTTAATTATCATAATCCTGATCCGTGTCCGTGTTAACCTCATGTGTATTGCTCCGGGCGAATAGTGGATCGTAAACCTACCCTGTATATTTTGTAAACCAAATGAATAAAAATCAAAGAGGATTAATGGCAACTTTTTTGCGCCAGTACTGGTTAGACAAATGACAATCTGAAGCACATTTTCAATATCTCGCTGAAAACTCTCCAGTGGGACAAATTAAACCTGAAAGACAAACCAATACTTAAATCACGATGTAGCACAGAACATTGTGACGTATTCAGATGGAGTTCGGCAGTAAGAAAGATATTAGCATATTTTATATAGCAGAACGAAACAGCGTAGGTGGAATAACAGTGATGAAGGAAAAAGACCCGAGAGAATGTTAGAATAAAGTGACGCAAATGAGAAGCCACCTTTGCTTAAAATGCTGATTGGAGAAGTAATCTTCTACTAACTGACACAGATCGACAGTTTATGAATACTAAAATAGTGCATAAGTTTTTCTATGTTAACGGTTCCCACGACATTTCTAAAGTGACGCAAATGAGAAGCCACCTTTGCTTAAAATGCTGATTGGAGAAGTAATCTTCTACTAACTGACACAGATCGACAGTTTATGAATACTAAAATAGTGCATAAGTTTTTCTATGTTAACGGTTCCCACGACATTTCTATAGAGTAGACGACACAAACCGTTACATTCCCAAGTCCCAATAAGGCGTGCACATGACTTATACGATCGAAAACCAGTATGGTGTCAATCGCACGACAGCACACGGCGTTACAGCGTAAACATTCGGATAGATCTTTGGAGATACAAACAAATCTGAGATAACTGTATCACTAAAAACGTCGTAGAGGAATAAACTAGAAGCAGCGAACGCAATGCACTTTAGATGTGGTGCATGCGTTGGAGGGTATGGGCTGGTTTTCCAACTGCGACCGAGGGATGGGCGAGCTCGTTAGCTGATTTGTCACCCGTTACTCATTAAACGTGCAGTAGTCCAGAAATCCCATCCATTCTGCACAGAATCAATACGAAGTCTAATGAACCTAAAATGCGGAGATGTATGGTGTACTACCATCAATTCACATTTATGAAACTATCCGGAATGTGAAATTCAGCGAATGCTCCAAAACAGACGGAGTTTGTCGACAATGAGCTGACGCACTCTTCAACATTGCACCCGTTTTATCCGCGTTAATTCTGATCTGTGTATCCAACCTAGACTAATTCGACTACATTTTCAGAGCACTTTGTAGTGGCACTTGTATTTTACGGATGCACCACACAATTCTGGAATCATAGCAAACGAGTAGCTTTCCGTTGTTTTCCCTGCATACTCACAAGGGGAAAATTGTTAAGCGTCAAATACATCCCAACTTCAGGTGACACGTGAAAGAGCATGCCGAGTATTTTTTAAAGTAGCATTATTTTGCGGACCGGAGATAAGGAGCTCCCCGGCGGACCAGTTGCCCAAGTGACAACTCCAGAACACAGCAGAAGGTGGTCAACCCCCAAACCAAAACGACAAGAGTTTTACACTGCACAGATGCGTTCGATTGATGCACCAACCGATCAACATAACACTAGTCGACCGTCACACGACCATTAGAAATAGGTCGGACGCAAGCGTGAAAGAGAGTAAACAGTCAGGTCAGACACTGGTAAGTCGCTCGTAATCACAACTGCGCCGAACCGGTACAATGATTGGTCAAAATTTTAGTCAGCAAACCCTGAATCTTCTTTTCGTACTGATTTCTGCTTTTAGGCACACGACGAGGTTTGTTGTGCAAAAGCCTCCAGATTAAGGAAGTAGTATTGTTCCATTGCATTTTAAGGCTACAAAAGCGGTTTATGATTAGTCCAGCAGAGTTGTCTCATGCGACTTTTTGATTCAGACTGCGCGATTCGCTACTGCGGATGAGGCGATGTTTGAGAAAGTAACTTGGGCTGTCGAAGCGTCGTCATCGCGGTCTTAGTGATAAGTTAGCTGTAGGGGGCAGAGAGCAGAACCATTAAACAGTCGTCGGGAGAGAGCGCAGCTCAACACCCTGTGACCTACAACACTGGTGCAGTCAAGCAGCTTCGTAAACATGTTGGACTGTTTCAAAACCAGTCGTGGGTGACAGATGCAGGTACAACCGCATCAGTCCCGATATGTTCGGGCGCATTACTGAAGCTTTTGGGAAGGGCGATGATTAGCGCATGGTGGCTCCTGTAAATGGAATCGATTGCAGGACCGCCGATAAGTGGTTCCATGTCAACTGTGTCAGTTACACAGCGGAATTCCGCAAAAGACATGGAGACATCGGAGATTGACACGATACCGGAATGAATCTTCACGACCCGACAGTGACTCTCAGGTTTTTGAAATGCGTGCGTAAGCCGAGCTTAATAAGGAAGTACCCGTGACTGCCAGCAACCGACATTTGATTGGGTGGTTTATTGCTGTAAGGTAGCTGTGTCAATTTCCCATCAGAATGGATAAAAATGAGGGCCAGACGATACGGCGGTATGTTGTTTATCGATTGTTGGAGTGCCAAGTAAGTTTCAAGACTATTTGCTGGATTGATGAGATCAACTTCATCTTGTTTTGAATGAGGTAGATGGATGCCTTTTCAAGGAAACGAGAACATACATTTCTGTCACCAACAGCGGAGGCAGAAACTTATATTTAATTGAAGACGTGACAGAAATTTCTGTTACGACCTATGCAGTATGATGAGGTACCTAACACGGTAGTCACTGTAGACAATGATTTCATGCTGTGATAGAAGGAATTAAGATCGATGCAGCTATGTCAACGATAATGGTCATCTGTGACAATGTCCCTTGTCATACTGATTTAGAACGCGTCTTTTCCGAAGGTGTTTATCAAGTAGGGCAGCTACTGCTATTAGTACCGTATTCACCCATGCTGAATCCCACTGAGAACGTCTGGAGCACATTGAAGACGAAAGTGAAGCAACAGTTGTGGGTCTACTAGGATGCACTGATAAGTGTTAATTCTGTTCAATTACCGAGCCAGCAGTAATGAGGCATGCGTATTCTGGAACAAGTAGTCTATGCCGCAATTGATGTGGTCACGGGAAAACACTGTGCTCATTTTTTTCATCACATTGAACGATTCCGTGAGCAGGTGATGGGCGACAAAGACGAATCTGTTAATGGATGTCAAAAGCCCTGTTCGCGGCTAACACCATACGATTGATTTCTGCATGCACAAAGAAGGTTTTTTTGGTGGAGGGTGTGAATCTTTTAACTGATCCTGTAATCATTTGATCGATGGATGAGCGTTGGAATAATCGGAAGCAGATGTGCGAAATTGTGACGGACATACATCTTAACGGCGAGAGTATACACTGGTCATGTTCATTGATGCAATGGATGGAGGTACTAATATCCGGTGGGTATATAACAGTCATTTTGGATGGAAGTTATCGAATTTGCCAGAATATCTCGTTCTTACACCATCATGTACATTACAGCTAATCACAGTGCATCCAAACAACTAGTAGAATGAGCAGACTAAGTTTCGGGTCTCTTGAATTCTTGTCACATCGTGATCTGCCCTTAGTTTCGGACGTTCTTTTATGGAGACTCACTTATGAATACAAACACCCAAGTATTTCAATCAGATTTTATGTGTGTATTATGTATGTGTGTGCGTGTGTGTGTGCACGCATTATGCGCACTATGAAGTAGGATTCCCCTGGAATATGTTGACAGCTGTTTGGAATCCGTTCAGATGCACGGCTACCTAGCTCCTTTGTTAGTCTTATCGACTCACATGATACTCTTGTTTGTATACTTCTTTTGTCACTGGTCTTCCCACACTAATTAGTTGCGAACTTCCTTCCGGATGGGGTTCACGACAAATAGATGAGAGTTGTCAGTTCTTGTAAAACTTTTCTCCATGCTGTGTAAAAACCACAACCCAGTTCCGTTGACTACCGAGTTACAGCATTGGTGGGGTCAACGGCGACGATGTCGATGACGGATATCTGTGGCGAATTCTACAGTGTTCGGAGGAAGTGACAATCTTACAGTACGATTTGGATCACCTGAATCAGTCGTTCATAGTAACCGACTTGTTGTTCAATGTTAATGAATGCACATGTAGCTTAGTAATCAACAGAATTATGCTGGGTGCCATCTTGGTAACACTACGCTATTTGTGTCAGTAAGCGAGCTAATCCTAAGGACCCTAATGACAGACCGTCTGTCTACAAATCGTGCAGCAGCTACGGCGAAAATGGCGCAGACGTTCGTTAATGTCTCAGGAAGAATTTATGAAACATCCCATCCTGAAGTCTTTCTTGCTGTGTTCGTCGCCATGGTCAGTACACACTTGTGAACAGAGATACGCGTTCGTGGTTTTTGTCGTAAGAGAGATGTGGAACTCATTTTGTGTTTAGAGAAGGGTCTGTAGGAGAGTTATTGAGTTCGGGGAAATTTACTACCTACAGGGACTACGAGAATCAGGACGGGTCTTCATTGTCTACTGAGTTACAGCATTAGTGGGGTCAACATCGACTCGTCGCTAAACTTGCAAACCCAATTATGCTCATTCAGATTTATTACTACCTGTTGGTCAAACTTCTCTGTAATTTGTAGAACCCTTGAATTGAATGTATCGTCTTGTGCTTCTTGTGTTTCTACTATTTCTGTAAATTGAGTGTTCGCCGAGATGAATGTAAAAAATGCCATACTTATTTCGTACAGTCTTATTCATCGGTGACAGTTTTGCATCTCTGTTAATTGATGATATAACGCGAAACCTTCGCCTTATCTCTTGCCTACACTATGCATTTGTTTCCTACCTCACCTCTTTGCTTCTCAAACATTCTAACGTTTGTGTATTTTTACTTGTTAATAGGTGGGCTACTGTTGGATGCTGGGGATAATTTTACTGTTTATGTTGTCTTTTTCATCGACCGCCATTTCATGTACACTTTTTTGGTGCGCATGGAATTTTACCTCTCGTGATGGAAACATCTAAAACTGCTGTATGAGATCTGATTTCGGAGTATTTTATCTGGTTGCTGTTTTGTCCCATTGTATCTAAATAAGTACACGATTAGGGTATCTTCGAACTCCTGTGGCACTGTTAGCAGATCTTAGATGGAACCATCAAGCTGACAACACGTTCGAAATCTTGGTCTGTATGTTATTCAGAGGCCACACTGCCAACAAATGTTCAATCGTCGTCTTCCTGGTTTAAGAATGCCACATGGTCTCCAGCACTTTTACTAAAGCAAAGAATCTCTTAATTGTCTACCATTACACGTTATATACAAGCATTCGGTCAATATAGCGCGTCAGATCCTCATGATGTTTTGCTATTTCGAGCAAGGGAGGCTTGGGTTACCACCTACCAGTGAATTCGTCAGTTAAATGGACGAATTAAAGGACATTTTGGGCAATTCGATAAATTCCTTGTGATGTCAATGTTCAGCACTGCGTTGTCTTATTTAGTTTTTTCAACCAGCCTTCCCATTGTTCTGTGAGGCAAATCATGAAGTCAGTAGTAAGCATCATGGAGAAAACTGGCACCTGTTTTTTGGATGCTGTAAATTTTCGCCAGCTCAACAACAGTACTTCGGGTCAAGTGGCTCCCAACCATAATGTTACATGTACTGTTGTAAGTTGATAATATGCGCGTATACATGTGTATGTAGGCTAGGAGACCTACAAATGACGTTACATGACTTATACCTCATCAGTTTGTAGCACATGCTCCCCATTGCATCACACACTAATGGCGTAATTCAGACTGGCGACGTTTTTCAACTTTTTCGAAAAGCGACCATAGATTCAATGATACTTGATTATCTAGTGGTCCTACCCAACCTCTGATGGTCTTGCAGGACAATACCATTTGTGATGAATGCTGAGATACCTTAAAGAGTATATAGCCTAACAATCGTGCACTGTATGTTAATGATGGTTTGCTGATTGCGTGAGCAGTTGTTTTTAATACCATCTCGTAAACAGTCGTGTTACATGTACTTGAAGAGGAATCTACCTCAGGTACTGCCGACACTATTCGCACAATTATGCACCGGTTCAGGTTCTCACACGACAGCCGAAGGCGAACTCTTGTTGAGGGCTGATTATCACTATACTTGGCAACGCCACTCCTTTTAGTGTCTCTCTCGATATCCCAGGTTTGTTACACATCTTTCTTCTCTCATAGTTTATTTATTTATGTACTTGGCTTAATATTCGATGACTGATACAGTTGTGATCCGATTCTGTTTATTAATGGAATGGAAACACTTCAGGGAAACGTGGATTAAAGTGGGATAATTTCAAAGATTATCACTTCACTGTCGCAAGATCCCTGGCAATTCGATTTGTTCTTCCTCCTACGCTTTTTTCGAATATCATGATATTCAGGTACAGTAGAATCATGGATATATGTAAGGCGCCAGAACAAATAACCCAAATACTGGAACTCGAATACGATGTAACAATTTTCTAACGTTCTGAAAAACAGTGAAATCCTTCAGAAATAAACACCCAGATAATTACAGGAAAGATGCGTCCATTCGGGGAGCAAGCCAGCCTTGACAACTCAACTGATTAAGTGCCGTTGGGTGATGTTTCATTTTAACCAACAATCTCTATCTAAATGAGTGTCCATGGATTTTGACAATAAAATTTGACGCACAATTATTGCGACTATATGAGAAAAGTTAGCCCGATAGCTAGTGCCAGCTCCACATACAAGATACAATTCATTCTCTCAGTTGAATCAATATCGCAATTATCTGCAAACGGTTTTTGAACAAGTCCATTTTTCTGGCAGGTAAATCACTAAAACATGGTGTCACAACTCGTTGTTTGCGTCTGTCACACGAAATTCGACGCCTGGGTTGGTGCTGGCTCATCTAAATGGTGCGTCGAATTGTAGTTCAATCGGATTATCGGTTAAAATAAGCAAAATGAACGTGTCAACCTCTTCGCCTAGTTTGCTTGTTGCGGATTAGGGTTGTATTTGCATACATTATGCGAATTTAAATAGTCTGATTCACCTGGACACCACTTATTGCACACAACGTCGAGGTTGACTTACATTATTTTCTTCAACAACACGCAATCTAAGCAATTTCGGCAGGCAATTTGGATGATTTTAAGAACTAAATATTAGGCAGTCTACGCTATAAGGTGACAATTCACGACTAGCGATCTTCGGACCCTCAATCCGAGGCCATCTGTGTTAATCCTACTACGACGCTCAACTCGCGCATCTGTGTCGCACAATTAGGCCTGTTTTACATAATAAATGAACTCATTAGGGTCGACCTTTCCAATTGACAGGGTGACAAACTTCGACATATATTTTTAAAGTGAATATAAGCAGTTTGTGGCCCACCTCATTGATAAGCGAAGGCCATTCCGACAACCTAGTGCAATTGCTGATATTCAGATCTAATTAGCAGTTTAATCAAATGGATGGACATTTCTGGGTCTAAGTGAATCGATTTCTGCCATACTGCAATCTCGATGTGAATGTCTGTTGGAAATCAATGCACGAGTTTGATGAGAATTGTTAACCGTCCAGACATCAGCCGAAATAAACTCTCTTAAGAACAATGAGAATTTCTAGAGTACATTTCACTTTGCACTAGCAGAAAGTGTTAAAGTCAATCAGTACAGAACGTACTCCAAATATTTATGTCGTTAGTCTGATTTCTTTTCATATTTCGCTGGAGAACAGTGTATGCCTCTCGAAACACACACGACTTACCCGTAGTTTCCCATGAGGATTCAAACAAAGTCATCCAACGATAGCTGCTGAGCTGGGCATACCTAAAAAAATGTTGTCCGACTGCCTTTTAAAGCGTACGCTGTCCGATGTAAAGAACAATGTGTGACAATCGAAAACTGTAGTGGTAATCATCGCCGGATTGATTACAGCTCGCTTATCTTGTTCGCAAGAATGAGGCCCAGGTTATGACGCTGTTTTGAGGTCGGATGGTGCGTCACTAAGTATAAAAACGGTAACCGATGGCGTCCCTACTTTTGTTCACAGTGGCGATAATATTCCTCCTCAATCAACACTTACCCTTGTGTCATCGTGCTTCCCACTGGAAACTACCATATGTACATATTCCACATACAGTTTCAGCTGATGTACTTAGTAGCTCACAAACGAGACCACTGGTAGAAACGAATTACGGTGTATGGCTGTTGCCAGAACGTTAACCTTATAGCCCTGAAATCCATAGAAACTGGATCGAAATCATTACAACACAACCAAACACCTATCGGAAGGTCAGTCCAATTGAAAAAGCTTGATCAAAAGAAATGGGAAGAACCACAATAGAAATCAGTCAATAAAAACTATATTTGCCTGATGGAAAGATGTGCCTCATTTTTTCATCACCTTAGCATTTTAAGACTCAATGTACCTAGTAATCGGAACATGGTACTACGATCATTAGTTATTAGAATTTCGAGCATCAAGAGAGAGTTTCGGTGCTTATTCAAAGCTAACTGTGTCGGACGGTTTTAAGAGGGGAAAAGATAGAGGAATAGA
The DNA here is from genome assembly GCA_014220965.1 of Paragonimus kellicotti. Lineage (NCBI taxonomy): Eukaryota > Metazoa > Platyhelminthes > Trematoda > Plagiorchiida > Troglotrematidae > Paragonimus > Paragonimus kellicotti. The sequence goes on along the minus strand of LOND01001398.1, from coordinate 42,954 downwards.
AATACATGTGAAGGTGCTCGTCTCAGACATACTACATGTCACCGGAATATGGGGCAACATGAAACTAAACTATAGGAAAAACAGCCATACCTAGAACCGAGGCACTCCAACATGAAACAGGTTCACTTCAGCAGCCAGGGTCTTGCTAGCACCGGCGTATGGAAGATAGTACCCCACGTCAGAGTTATTCAAGTGGCTATGCAGTTTGGAGATTCAAAATAGCTTCGTGGGTACATGCATCAGGTCTTCGTTCAACTTGATCTACTGGTGGTACTGCCAAAACAGATGTAGGGTGTTTTAGGTTGAGCATATGCTAACACAAATATTTGCATTTCGGACGGCTCCTTTGGAGTTGCCGCTTTGACGAGTGACTGTGGAGGTAGTGATTCTGACTAAGAATAAGAAAATGTCCCAAAAGATGTAAAGGATAATACAGCATTTTGTAGATCAGAAAAGATCATATCTTTGGTGTCGATAGTACACGGAGAATTGACCCGTGCTACGCCAATTTTCCCGCGGAGAAGGTGGTCTTTAATACTCGCTTTGTAGCCATACACTATACTTTCTCAACTAGGTAGATATCCCTCATATCGCACAGTTGGCCAGCTTGAATGCTTAACTCGAAATGAGGACGTACCAATGAATAGAACATTAAGAGGTGGTACTTTAGTGGAAATTCAACGACCGAAACAACTAAGTTGGCATCGTATCTGTGGTAACCTTCTTAATTATCATAGTGCAGATAAAGGATAGGCTGGGACTTCATCGACGGTCGGTTCTGTCTACTGTTCATGCCCGGCCCAAATGGACTCTGTTTGGAATGAAAAACGAATGTAGATCGCCTTCATTATTATCATTATGATTATTACTAGTCAGGTGAAACCAAAATTTACAAAATCGCG
>LOND01001398.1:15130-30426 GCA_014220965.1 Paragonimus kellicotti | reverse complement strand
TTCTAACAACTCCAATGATTTCTCTGAGATCCAATGTTTGTTTAGCCCGTGTACCCGCATGGCGCATGCCACAGTATCTGCTTTCTGAATGGCCTGTGAGATTTGAGTCCAGCAGTCATTAGGATCATCGGAGTGAGCACCACTAAGACAGCTTTCTAATTTGGTTTGGTAATTATGCCCTACCGATGGTAAAGCCAATTTCAAAACAGCTAACCGTTGCTGCCGGTGGGGTCGTTGCCGTTCAAAAGTAAGAATAAAACGACAACATACCAATTCATGATCTGAATCCAAGCATGTGCTCCAGTAAGAACGACAGTCTTGAATGGAAAACCGCCACCTATAACTAACGGCTATATGGTCGATCTGAGACCAGGCCTGATTCGGAGAAGGCGGGCGCCAACTATAGCATTGACGTGCACGATGCCTAAAACCAGTACTGGCTAAAAATAGATTATGCTCAGCGCACAGCTGCAACAATCGCCCACCATTATCTGATCGATGTGATGCTATCCCAAACCTACCACCTAAACGAGATTCGGCTTCACCAAGGCGACCGACCTGGGCATTCATATCTCCGGCCAAAACGACTATATCAGAGCCACGTGTCGACCGAAGGAGAGTGGCCAGATCCGAGTAAAATGCGTCCTTGACGCCGATGTCACTACAGTCAGTAGGAGCATAAGCAGACACATGAATAAATTTCTGAAAGTCTTGCGTCTAGAGCTGGTTTTAACAGAACCTGCCAAGCGGACGGCACAAAGTCTACTGTTAACAGGAATCCAATCTACTAATGCGGCTGCGGCCGTCGTGCTGAGAACTATACCTACCCCAGCCTGACCTGTAACAGCGGCTGTGGAGTCACCCGAAGTGTATAACCAGTATCGGGTAGACAATGCGGGTGCTGTTAGTTCCATACGTTGACTACTGTCATGGATTCTAGTCTCCGAGATACAGCAGACATCAACGTGCAACGAGTCTAGCGTTCGTGCGAGAGCCGCTTGCTGACCTATCTGTTTTAGCGTGCGAACGTTGAAGGCACCTATATTAATTCGCGTTCTAGGTCTAAGCAAGGGACGAGGGAGGCCTGAAGCTGAAAGGCAAGAGACGGAACTTACCGGCTCAGTGTTACTACAGTTAGCTACATCTGTTGTGGGACCTGTAGAGTAATTATCAGAAATGGAGGTCGGGAGGGGCCTGAGAGCTAAATTTGATAGGACAGTGGGGGAGGGGTCAGCAGTAGCATGATTTCGCCTATCCACCCTGCTGTATGCAGCAGATAGGGCGACCCGGTTTATACTGCGAGACGGCCGATGCAGTATGGATTTATTGTTGTTGTGAATATTCATGGTTGTGTGTGGGCTGAGATACTGCCAGGACGCCCAGACCTAGACAGGAGAACGATTAGGGTTCTCAACCAAAGCCTTTGGCTCAAAAGCCTGTACCGCAAGGCAGCGGTTGGGTGGCAATGTACCAGAACTGTACTTTTTCCGGAAAAAGATGCCAACCTTCTTCCAACCCCCAACCTGGAGGACCAGGAGACTGGTTTGTCAGACCTCTACCCATTGGCCTGCCTGGTATGAGTGACTCTATCGGTGTGGTGATCACACCGTCCAGTTTAGCCCAATAGGTCATCGAGATGCGCAAGCCGTCACACCACGTCAAGGTCCAGTCTCGTTGTGACGGATTGAGGTATCTGAGACACAACAAACCCTGAGCACCTCCATGGTGTATGGGTTGTAACACACATCAAACAGTACTACATTGTCTTGGAAAATGTCTGCCATGTTATGTCCTTTTGTATACAAAAACGCCAACCGGTAGCAAATATTTCACCATCTGATAGACAAAAATTCGAAGTATTATCATAAATGATTGAAAGGAAATAGTTCATTTCAACAATGAAGTAGACAGTTTCTCACCAGTCCAACCTAGGCAACTGTGGTTGGCTATGTAATTTAAATCATTTGTTCTGTGAATGAAAATTTAAGTCGCATTCTGAATACGCTGTGAGTAGCAATAACGGCAAAGCTGGTTAATTGTGACAGACGCCCAAATCACACACTTTCGTTGATTTAAAAGGCAGTCATGAAAAACGGCAAGGAGCACCACTCTTAGGTATTTCAACCAGCCACAAGAACAACGAGGGATTATGAATCTAACAATGCGGGAATCTAATAAAACTGTAAGACGATCCCTAGAAGAGTGACAGGGTCAATCCAGTAAGAAAAACCCTGAAAGACAAGAAATGTTAATTACGTAAGGACTGAGATCGAGGCTTGTATGGCTTCTCAGCATGAACTCTTTGACCACTGAGATGAAGAATTGCTGCATGAGTCCTGTATTGAAGAAATATGTGTTTCTGATAGTTGTGAACAATGGTGGTGTTGTTCGTAGTTCGGGTTGATGGTTTTGCTATCGGTAACATCATGGGTGCGTAAGTGTTTCAGCGTAAAGTTCAACGTATTGTTCGTATGGTGTATAGTTCAGAGTATAGCTCAAAACTATACGCTGAAACACTTACGCACTGATGATGTCACCTCGTTTGGTGATGAAACGTTTGCAACCTAAATGCCAAGCTCGGCGAACATACCAATACCAAATGTATGTGTGGATTAGGTCACCGCGAGGACTTCGAAATTCAAGTGGAGAGGGATCAAGAATTTCAAGAATAAATTCTCATTTCAGGCTTAACTCCACCAACTAACTTGCGGGCAGAAATCTTTGCAACTTCAGTGAATAGTACTAGAAAACGAGATCAGTCTTCTACCAATTAAGACGCGACAAAAATAACGTCGCACGATTTCATCGTTGTGTTCTCTTATGCCTTACTACAACGTTACTTACGAGTAGTCAGAAATTAAGCATAAAACATTTGTATTAAAAGGAAAGCATTCACCCACCTATCCGACGACGTGAGCCCGGATAACAAATCCGGAGTCCAAACCAGGGAGCGTATTCAAAAACAATAGGTCATCTAACCGAGTCGGGTTGGCGAACGGCATCAACAAACCGCTGTAACCACAGCCGAACTGGTTAGTACAGGAGTATGCTTGCATTTCACATCCAGTCCCTCGGCTCCATCGCCCCAGTGCTTTGGCCAACACGGCTCATGATCGATGACATCTAGTTGTTCACACACATTTGTGCGAGCGATCCAGTGTCTGAAAGGCAATGCTGGGCTTGGAGTCATTGTGCATCAGTGAGTGCAAATGGACAGAGTTACAATACAATATTTTCCTAACGCAGTGCTATCGCGATAATTTTTTCGACAGACGATGGATAATTAAACGCTTCAGTTATGAACGAAACAGATTTACGGATTACCAGAGGATTAATCGAAAACTAACGATTTTCTTGTAGAATCTGATGCATGTTATGCTGTGTTTTTAGGTTTAACACGTCATTTGTGGACTCTGACATAATGTTTTACAGCCGTGCTACCGAAATGACAAGCGTCATTTGGCATGTCTGTTTTGTGGCCTAGTTATTGAATTGTCTCATACCACCTCTCGTCAACACGTCTTATTTAATCGTTTTGTCTACATATAGATGCCATGTTGAAGACGACTTGCTGTGTTGTTGAGATCGCCGTTGGCAGTCTGTTCAGAAATGTCGTCCAGGTTGAGATGTTTGCACTCTAGGGACCTGTAATGTCCTGGAAAATGTCATATGCAAATTAGATTGGACAAATTATCATGCTGAAACCAGATCATACTAGTGGGTCGCGACTAACAGAACTGTGTTTCGTTTTGAGGGAAACTACTACCAAGACTGTGACATTTTTTCTGTTTCCCGTAAATGAACCATGCACATCATTTAGATTTTACTGGATACCACTAGCTAAAGCTAGTTACGTCTTAATTTACGCTTGTCGGTGCTGTTTACAGCATTATAAAAGGCCATTTACACGGTTTGTGCAAAGAAATTTCCGTCTTCATTCGTAGCGTCTTTTATGTAGTACAACTGGTTAACATGTATACGTGAATATTGACTTAAAATATCGAGCACTAAAGTATCTGTCTATAGTATTCCACTACACATAACCTAAAACTTTACCTTAATGGGACAGTAATCTGCGGTATGTTTGATCCTATTCCGTGCTCCAATCAGAGCCGATAGAATCTATAAAGTATATGGATCTGCCAGTTACCGTTAGTGATATGCCGTTCTACCGACAGGTCCACGGTATTGTCACCCAAAGATAAGAGGAGAAGAAAGCAACAGTATACAAAACATAAATTCACGTGAGGTACCCAAAACACTTTTGCTCACGTGGCAAAGTGGTCCCTGAAATTGCACTACATTCTAAGATTATGATCATTCTGAGTTGCACCAGTGTTTGTGGATGTTCCTGTAGACCATGTATTTCAGATAGCTCGGAAGAAAAAATATCGGGTTACCGCGAGACCTACTCCTTTAGTCCACCGCGACTGGTCCATCGTTGCCCGAGCAATTCCTCCAGATATTCTCGCACAAATAGTGTGGCGCTGCCATATGTACCCAGTTGCTCCAGTGCTGGTACAACACTTTGCTGTAACATTTGAAGAAAGGAGTATTCTAGTTTGTAAATGATTACGCGACTAAAGGTTTCGCCTGCAACACTTTACAACAGGCCACACCCAACCCGTAAAAATCGGGCTATGTTAACGTCGGATTAGAACAAACCATCGGGAGTTATGGATGGGCCTAAAATGGAGATTCTGCGTCAATCCATTCGGATAAAATATTTCCTCATCAGTAAATACTGTCGAATATATATATATATATATATATATATATATATTCGACAGTGATGAGGAAATATTTTATCCGAATGGATTGACGCAGAATCTCCATCTTAGGCCCATCCATAACTCCCTGGTTTGGACTCCGGATTTGGTATCCGGGTCCACACTTTTGGGCAGTTAGGTACAGTGCAGACGTATGCACCCACACACAGAAACCGGATCAGGGTTAACCCATGGCATGGAGCCCGTTTGTTGTGTGCATATGGGCAGGCAAACCGCTGGACGAGTCTTTGTTTCCCAGTGTATTTAAGTGACGTTCGCTTGAACCATCGATTTCACTTCAGCGTAGGCTTTACGGTTCCTTTGACCGAATGTCGATTTGGACGACTGAAGTCTGCAGTCAGTTGTATCCCTAAACAGACAGTCATCCCCTGATCGGCCGCATTAGCAATCAACTGTCCGAACTGTCGATCGTTCATGTGAATCACAGTTGGGTTACGTTCAGCTGATTCACTCGATCGAATCATGAATTGATCGATCGTCAAGTGGACGCAAATAAACTAGTCAGTGTTACGAACGATCGCAGTTGAACTTTGGTGTATAATAGAGGCGCACTTGTGAGAGGTCTACCTTGTGGCCAAATGAGTCTGGTTACCCAAATGCGCACAGACGAGTTCCATGCTACCATCAACCGATGTCTGTTGTTTGTATTTTGTGCAGTTAAGCGTATTTGTGCGTGGGTCTTTCGCATTATAACGTAAGTCATAGATCGTGATGAGACGCAGGTAATAACCGAGACAGGCTGCAAAAGTGTGATCCGGAAGTTCGTCTGAAAATTATGTGTGCAATATCCCCACAGTCGTGGATCTAAGCGCTAAATACTCAGGACTACGCGTAACGTAGGTGGGGCCATCAGGGGTGCCACTGCAAATGTACTGGTATTCCAGGTTTGGTGATGTAATTGAAGAACGGTAGTGGTACAATGTTTATTTATTTAAGTGAGACAGATGACACCTCAAGGGCAAGACAGCCTGAGACGCCCATTTTATATAATGGTCCCATAACAAAACAGATGTCAGTGATAACCCTGCACGTGAGAACATTATATTGTTTGACTGTACTTTGAAGCTTTTCTTGTGCTTATCCAGAAAGTTATGTTGCTAGTTCAGTATGATTGTACTTGGCCAGAAGCGATTAGTTCACCTCGATCCCTCTTCTCCATCACACTACTTTTCATGAAAGTTTGTTTCGGTTGCAACAAAAGCTACCGGCTGTTCGTCTTTTCAATGACTTGCTTGTCGGTTATGATGGTGTTAACATTTGGCATGCTTTTTCTTCTGATCAGGGCCCCGGTTCCCCTCTTCACGTTTCTAGCTCTTTACAACACTACACGAGGTTTCTCCACTTTGCAAGGAACCTCCTAAATCTCGGCCTTGTTGCACCCAAGCTCCGCTGGTCTCTGTAAGTAACCGTCGATCCAGGCATGTACAAGGTTCGTTGGTCAAATGGCGTCAAGAACAATTGTTCTTTTGTAGCCGCTTAAGCGAATGAGGATACGGTTGACCAGCTCGCACGAATTCACTTCTTGGTTTCCCAACAAACCAAACAGTCGGTCTAGTCAACCATACATTTGGCCGAAGTTCATTTTCGTGACTCGAAGTAGAGAGCGATAAACTAGCATCGATGGAGGCACCTCTTTGAACAGCCTGTCCTTAACTATGAATCACTCTGATGGCATAATAATCCATTTTGATTAACTGATTTGATTAAAAGTGGTACGGTGCCATGCAAAGTTTCTCACTGCCACTCTCCAAACGGCTTCGGAATCCTTCACTGCAGAATCACAGGGTTTAACTATTTAGTATTCTTCGTGGGATTTTGTGATCTGTAACGCTATTTCTGCGAGATCAGATGATGACCGCTGCTTCAATCGATCTCGTGGAATGTTTCGTCATAACCACGACGCATTGCTGATCGCAATTTGTTAGTGTGAGAAAGCCCACCACGTCCACCTGTCATTGTTTCCCCCTTTAATTGATCGGGTGGTTTATTCGAGTGGTTACTTCCACCCACTAGCCCACATGGTTTGCATGTCAGTATTTGAATGCATCACTTGTTCCAGGTCAACATACTGTTTGGTTTAACCCCATATAAACTCGTTGATGCCACGTATGAATCAGTCGATGATACTCCCTCCGTCCGTCTCAATCCCGACATTATTTACTCATATATCTAATCAATGTGGTTTAAATGCATTCTTCTCCAGAGCCCCCCTCCCCCCACTTTTCTAGGCACACAGAGAATCTTAACTTTTTATCTCAGTAGCCGCAAAACTAAAGTACTATATCTTACGCCTGCTTCTTGCCTTAATAGATCTACGGCTGGAATCCTTTGGAGCCATGAAGCTCTCTCCAGTCAGTGGAAGTTTCCGAGTCAGTAGCACACTTTTCACACAAAAGCCTGATTACCTCCTTCCGACCGATGAGCCGACGCTTCTTCTTCATTAGTTTGTTAAAAACATTCGCACACTCTAAAGTTTCAATGAAGCTACCGTAACAGCAAACCAGACTAAGAAATCGCCACAAAATCCCTTCGTGAGCCCTCATTAATCAACGGTTACTCTGACATCAGTTCTGTCTCACTGAGTGACCTTGTGACAGAATACTATCGCCGTTGTTTCGCCTGCTGTCTTTGGACTGTTAATCCGTGAGCCAGCTTGTTTTATTTCCTGCAATAAAACCAAGCCGTTCATCATGTGCCTTGTTTAATTAACGCTGTAGAAGACGATATAGTCTTCATAAACAGCAATAATGAATAGTCCATCTAAAACTTTGAGCATTGGTCGTCTGAATGTGAATGGTGCATCTAACAACCCAAATAGTCTGTTTGAACGGGTATTAGCTCTCCCCAGCAATGAAAGCCGTGCTATATCAATTAATTTTCTTGACTAGTACCTGCTATCAGTCCGATTTAGAGTCAAATACTATGAACATTTTAGTGTTCGGTAACTCGGGGAAGTTTTCTGATAACGCTGGGTCGACTACGGCCTCACTAACCATAACTCCATTGGGTCCCCTAAAGCCGAAACGAATTGTCATTTTCCAATGGTTCTCTTCACTAACAATAAGGAAGGCCTAAGTGAGCTTTCCGTTCCCGCAGTAATGTCTTGTTTTGAAACGCGGTTCACTTGTCGTTCAATTCTTGCATCAGATGCATGGACACTTTTTTGGGCCAAATGGTTGAGATCCCATCGGCTGGATTCGAAGGTGCTAGTTTCTGCAAGCCATCGCTTTTACAGCACGGTAGTGATTCTTCCTTGACCAAACGGTGACAAAGTTGGAGTTTACGGATGCGAATTCCTCTCCATCGACGATATTATAAAGGCTGGTGCTTTGTACTCTAAATTCTCGTAACACAACACAAAGTTACATCCTGGTTAACTGGACACAAGCAATTCCGGGTCGATTTTTAAACTAGAATTGTACTGACCAGTATTGAAGAATAAATAAACTACCAAGAATTTCACGTCCCTTAAAAATTAGTAAACCACACTCATTATCTGAAATGCAGCACAGTAACCCAGCTTTTTCTATTAAAGTTCTACACAATTAAACTTGCTTTCCGATACGCATAAATTAACCATCTGTTCTTTCCGTAATTTTAGGGGGCCTTTGTTGCCCTAATGGTCGGTTTATGTATCGGTTTGATTCGGTTTATTTGGGAATCTGTGTATCCACGTGTACCGTGTGGCAATACAGTCGAACCAACGTTGGCGCAACTCTTCATCTACAAGCTTCATTACTTACATTTCAGCGTGATTTTATTCATTATCAGCGGATTTGTGGGCTGGGCTGTGAGCATATGCACTAAGCCACCTCCAGCGAAAAATGTAAGTTTCGTTTACTGTGCGCACTATAGGATACTCATACTCGTGTGAATTCCCATATACTATATTGGTAGTAATGGCCACGTGAGGATGTGTTAAGGATTTGATCTATGCCGACCATACGTAGCTGTTGATATTGTTCCTAGATTATTCGTTGTCACGAGAGGAAACAGCCAATCATAAGCAATGAATTTATTTTAATTACAACGTACAACAGAATGAAACGCAATCGAGTGTAATTTTATCAGACCTTCGTTAGAGCGGTTACTGAATGGTTCCAAACGCAATGCATCAACGTAGTTCATGTTTCGTCCGCCAAACTCTGATCCACAGGCGACCTGGTAATAACAGCACACGTCTGAAGTCACCGTAGGAGATTAGATGCGTGGCTATCTAGAAAGTTCTCGCTAGATTGCCCTAATTAACTAGCACGCCGTTCGTATATGTCGTGAGACACTGGATCAAGCACCAGATATACGGGTCAAAACGGTATTTTCCAGCTTTTCGGCGATGGTTTTTTCTGTTTAGCCACAGTGGCTTGATGCCATATCTAACATTCAGTAGTTACATGAAATACGTTCTATTCCGTCAGATTGATCGTTTGACATTTTGGAGCCGCTTCCAGTCCAAAGAGGACCAGCCAGCACTGGAGGTGAATGGTTTAAATGAAGCAGCTGATCACCCAATAGTGGACACTACGCCGCAAATACATGCCTACGCTGACATGCTACAGGGTAAGTTGAATGTTTCACTTACGTGAAAGTTCACTTTGCCACATGCATGCACTCAACTGGTATCAATCATTGTCTTGGTTCAAATTCTTGAGTACACACTTTCTTATCAACATTAAATGCATTGTCATAGAACAATCAGAACGGCTGACTGGGTCACGTAAAACCGTTGATCATCCGCTGACATCAAATCTGATTAAGAAGTCTTGTTTCGAGTGTGATGCTTAAACGATGGTAGTCACTCAGGAAAACGTGCAATAAATGCGGTGCGAAACTGACCTGTAAGCAGCTGTAATTGAATTAATCATCGTTCATGAACTGTTTTGTATGATTTGATTTCCTACACAAGTAGCTAGTGTCTGTTTTGGTGCTATGAATCGAAGGAGAAAGAGGTTTGGTCAGTGCCCTTTTGGGATTTGGTAGTTAACTGCCAAAATTCGCCCGCAATAATAACTCGTTAGTACGGCTATAAAGCTGCATCACCGAATGAAATCGGCTGTAAACCTCATATAGCGTTTTCCATCAAAAAGGTGCACAAAAGTACACAGAAGAGAGCTTATGCTGCAAAGTTAGTTTTACGTTTATTCACTACTCTTGATCAAAAAGAGCCCGTGCGTTTTCCACCAATAATTGTGTTGGATAATCTTTCTGTAGCTGAAGGATACGAAATCAGCTGATGTGTACTAGCGAGCAAAACTCAACGAGCACCAAGCGTTACGTCTTCTATCGCAGGGCTGCTATCGGTTGTATGGATCAGTCAATGAGATGTCGTTTGTTGTCCTGATAAATGCTCACAACGCACAAATTTTAAACAGCGCTATTTATCAGTCAGTGACGACTGGTACTGTGGCTGAATTAGGATTGATACAAGCGTTCAGTGGCTACATTCAAGATCTGTCGCTCCCATGTTAAGTACACGGTTACGATTGATGAGAACGTGCGCAGAGAAAGCACACCGTAACTTGTGTCATTTCACTGCTCGAAAAGATTACATTTGAAATTAAATCAATGAAGTCAATTCATCATTGGACGCTTTCATTCCATCAGATGAGCCGGAAAGGGAACCATCCGTGAAAAGGAGACCCTGGTATATGCGTGCTATCTTTTGGGTTTGCGGAATAGAAACCAACCCACACGACGATCGTGAAACAGTCGTTGAAGAATTAACTTTGAGTATTGACGAAAAACCGAAGTGGGCTTTAATCAACGAAATCTCGGCGGTCGTACTGCTCTCTGCCGTGGCTATCATGTGGGGATTTTTCGCCTGATGAGTATAATTTTATATTACCCTATCAAATAGTTATTTGTCTAGAGATTTGATATATTCCTCGTCACGCTTGAAATGTTCCATTGCTTGTTGCTTATACTCTGTTTTACACTCACTGCACACCATTTTGTCAAAAAACCGTTGTACCCTTTAACGAATGATTGGATTTGTGATGTTTCCTACAAATACAGCACTATAAACAAACCAGTACCCAATGGTAGTCGGTGTTGACAAAGTAATTAGCAGGATGTGAATCAAGTTTGCATCAGTCTGGTTGGCAGATGACATAGAAATGGAACACTCTCATTGGGGACCAACTAATTTGTTTGCGATGCCTCTACAAGTTTTCATCAGATTGTATTCACTTTGCAGGGGATCTAACAGTTTCGTGCCATAAAACAGCCACGAGCATTGTGGCTGCCAATGATCGATGGCTTTTGAAACGCCGTCAGGCAATAGACTCCAGGATTTTGGCTCCCGTGGTGAACAGATTAACCGACTTAATTAACCAAGAAGTGTTAACCAGGTGTCATACTTCCTCCCGAGTCAAGCGAATGCCTAAACCAGCCTACGTACACATAATAGGAGTAAATGTCTGCCTGCTCGTAACAGAAGTAGAGCGACAAAAAATAAGGTCTGTCAACCACCACTCTAGAATGTAGATAGAATCAACTATTATTCCAAGCTTATTCTTACTTAACAGTTGTAAGCAACAGCCACTGATTTCACAACAATGAAGTGTGGACAAAAAAATGCATGAAACTCATTACAATGTATGCATGTACATAAGAATGAAGTAAAATTTACGAGGTTATGATCTATAATTTAACAAGTTACAATTTCGACTTTCACACCACGGGGAGGCTTGCTAGCGCGAGAACTCCTGACGTTTACGCTGACATCGAACTTACATGAGTACATGAAGGAAGGATAGCACCAGAATGCTAACCTAAAAGACGGCAGTCAAGGTAAGCACCATACGAACTGAGAACTGTGACACTGGTAAACGAGTGTTGCTACTACCAAGCTACTGCGAGCTGCCTTACCACTTGATATATCACAAGTGAGCTAGAAACTGTCAAGCTGTTCAAAATTAGATAGTCACCCAAAAACGATGACATCAAAGTTGCAGTCGAGCGCACTGAGTGACAGAACACCACATGAAAGCTCAAGATGGTAAAACAAACAGAAAAATCATTAGAAAAATGGAGCACAAAGTCAACGAGTTCAATGAGCGTTACGACTCGTGCGCAAGAGAGATGACGGGGACAAATATGCCGCTCAAGCAAGAGCTATGAGTTGCGCTTTGAAATTTAAATTAATAGCCACGTTTCGGGCATTGTTCACTTCTGTGAAAGCACGTTCATATGAATATCCTTCCACTAGAATTAGATAAGCGATTACCATGGATGGGGCTCGACAAACACCAGCATCACAGTGAATAAAGCAACGTCCACCTCGACGCCTCACATTCCGCAAATAATCTAGACATTGATAAATGGAATCACGTAATCGAAACTGCAGATTATCATATAAAACCAAAGAAAGATAATCAAAATGTTCGGTAAAAGCATTGGGAATGTAGTTGGAAACAAGGTTGACAATGTGTGTCACACCGTTACTTTTAAGAGAATTTAAATCTTGGGCAACGTCGCTGGAACCTGAAACACACAACATATAGGTGAGATAAAAAGGTGTTACTACCGAACAAAATAACAAAGCCATCTTCCAACTCCACTTTGCCTATATGTAAATCTGGGTTTGGATTAACAATAAAACCGTATTTTGAGAAATTGGGTTCTGGTTTAACGTCAGCCCTTTGTTTTGAAACAATACCACCGAACTTGTCCATTACACTGACAGATCCATCAATATTGCGTACATCTATCAGGGTCTTCCTCAAGGATTGTGTATCGAAACGTTCGATTTCATTTTGCAGATTCATTCAAACGAATTTGTCAGTAAGCAAATGGGAAAATCCAGTGAGTTTTGACGTGAATGTCTGAAAAAGAGGAGTTTAAAAAACACAATACACTGCTCTTGTGTAACTATAAAACCGACAAAACGAAAAGGAATTCATGAAGTTACTCTGTGAAGAAGACGCAGGAACTAAGACGAGAGTTCCTATACAGTCAGGAACAATACGGTACGGGCTCGATTAAAGCGTAACACATTAATTATGGTATGAGTACTGGTGTTGTGCATCAGTATGATGGCTGGCTGACGTTTAACACAATACCATGCAACAAAATATCATCAAAAGTGAATGAAAGGAAACAGGACGCAGAATGAGATATACGGTGATCTCTTCGTAACCTTCCACTAAACGAGGACTTAGAACATCTGCTCTTCCCAAAATGATTCCCATTAAAACACTGAGAATAGGCCTACTTTTTATCATCAAGCTTTTTGCTGAAAGCTTGTCTACTAAGTCCGTTTATAGCTGCTAATTTCAATGTTAAGTTAACTATCAGTCTGCCTCCGCATTTGCGTAATACTGATAATAACAATAATAATATGGGCGCTTAGTTCATGCCTGGAAAAAGAGCAGGCAATTTCAATGAAGGTGCCGCAAACTACTGAGAGTATAAACAAAGTGTGACCTTTGATTTCATGTCAAACCAGAAAATCTGAGGAACGAGGACGTCATGCTACATTTAGATGTCTACGAAGTGCAGTAGTGAAACGTGTCTCATTCCCCTGTAGAACGTTTTAACAGAAATATTGCTACAAGTAATTGTGAACAACCAACCAGTTCTTGTAAAGGTCAGTATTTCATGATTTCTGGTGCTACAATTACTTTCTGATTAGTAACTTTCGCAGTGTTGGAATTTGCGCCTACGTTCACGCTAACAGAGCCCTAACTGAGTCCGGTTTCCGTTAGAATGCATGGGCCACGTCTACAAGTTTTCAGTTTCATTTCACTTAAACTACACGGATTAGCTCATGCGTCTACAGCTGAGATTAAGGTCACACAAACACAGCTAATCGAGTGTCCTTTCCATTGCATCACATAAGGTATTCCTTAAGTATCTTTTCCGACTAATTCGTTTATTCAATGGTTAGAGTTCAAGAAATTTCCGCTGAGTATCGAAAAGACGACAGAAACTACTACAACCACAAATAGAGCGGCCAGCATGTGTAACCTTCGTATCTGTTCAAGCACAGCGACCTATTGTACAACCTACTGCATCACGATTACATAGTTTTCACGAGCGCATTGATTACGGCAGCCATCGAATTGCATGTACAACAAAATGTAAAGTTTGGTGATCAAAAATTACATCAATTCAAGATCCCATTAGTTCCTTGCAGAAATAAAATAACGATGCAATATCCCGCCCCATCATCACCTTCAGTTTTAAGCTGTATTTAGTGCACGTGCACTACGTCGTTTTTCCCAGATGTGAGGTAAAAACGATCGTTGAGAATGGAAACCGAATATTCTTTGGAAGATAGATACCAGCGCTATAAACAACACGAACTAGCAAGTTGGCTAACGAGGTTAGGCCGTCGACGTACGAGTTAGCCGGAAGTGTGTTTCGAGTTCCTGCCACACAGTCGCATGGCTTGTGGACAAACAATCGGACAGCATACATCATGCGAACTTTCTTAATAGCCTAGGTACAATATGCAACTATGAGTTTTGGAACTATTTTACACATCATACCGCAGGCAGGCCAGTGAAACCTTCGAGTGGCTACACAGCTCCACTTAGGAGGGTACTGTGACAACAACCACTCAATCCTGATAAGAATAACTGTTGCCAGCTACACTTGACCTGATTTGGTTCATGACATACCAGCTGGTAGCAAATCAACCTGCGATTGATATGACAATTCCCAGATGCCGCTGCTAGAGGGACACTAACGCCTACAGTTCCTAGCGAGCGCCCACTCGAGTATTTTCCCTTAGGGGTGCCTAAACGATCGTAAAAGAAACGTTGAATGTCTGAGATGGGACGACCGCGGAACGTTTGCGAACGACAATAAATACGAAGTCGGAGATATTCGCGGTCAGTGGTGCCACATGCGTCAGACGAAACATAAGACAGAAATAAAACGAACCTGGCTGAAACGAGGTATAGTGCGTTCCGTCGTGAGTTGCTAGTAATCCGATTGGCCGTTCACCAGAAACCAGTTCGTGATTTTCGACGACCGCAAACCGTCAATTCTTGTCTTCCGCAATAGGACCAACAGACATTCGCCCCGTGAAGTTCGACCTTTGGAATTCATATCACAATTTGCGTCAGATATGCAAGTGATAACATTGTGAGTGATGCTTTATCGCGAGTATCTGCGCTAGCTGGTCACGACTCAATCGACTTAAATGTCATGGCCAACGCGCCACATTCGAAGTTAGTTTCCACGCCTCCTACCGGTAGTCAGTTCTACGTCTGACAGATCAAACTTTGCCAATGTCTGCAGGCGCGATTCTTTACGACATCTCTACTGTACATCCACGTCAATTAGTTCCTGTTCTCTGACAACGTGTGTTCGATACACTATACAACATCGCCTATCTCGGCATACGGGTCACAGCAAAGCTCACTTCCGATTGGTACGTTCGGGCCGGTATACAAATGGACGTCAGAAACTGGACGCACGTTTTTTTTGGCCTGTCAACAAGTTAGAATTCATCGTCTCGTATCAACCCCGATAGGCCGATATCCTACCATTTCCCCT